>WBNM01027884.1:2267-32276 GCA_013399055.1 Ramphastos sulfuratus | reverse complement strand
GAGGGGCCTGGAGCACAGCCCTGTGAGGAGAGGCTGAGGGAGCTGGGGGTGTGCAGCCTGCAGAGGAGGCTCAGGGCAGACCTCATTGCTCTCTGCAGCTACCTGAAGGGAGGTTGTAGCCAGCTGGGGTTGGGCTCTGCTGCCAGGCACCCAGGGACAGAACAAGGGGACACAGCCTCAAGCTGTGCCAGGGGAGGTCTAGGCTGGATGTTAGGAGGAAGTTCTTGACCAGCATTTTCTCTTTGGCCAAAAGGTGATTTTGGAAGCAATTGTAAAGAGATCTCAGCATTAAAAAGACATCAAATGAGCTTCAGTGAACCTCTATTTCAGAAGATAATTCTGCTATTAAACTTGAAGGGCAGCCCAATATTAATACTGGCAGTGACCCAAATGCCAGGAGTTGATCAGAAAATGCATGAGTTCAATAGTTAGAAAGAATATGTGAGGCTGGATGTTGGCTTAGACAAACCTCACAAGATCTTTAGCTGTGTGTCTGAGTAGATGCCCTCTGGGAACAGCCAATTGAGAGAGTGGAATCCATGAAATAAACTCTTGGTCAGAAACGTGACCTAAACCCAGCCAAGATGTTAGGCAGATGCTCAGACTTGAAGCAGACCAACATCCCTGCTCCCTCTGAGTGATTCACAGCCTTCCAAGACAGATTTTCCTGATCCAGAACTCTCCTCTGCTTTTCATGCCTGGAACAAGCTTGCAGCACATGATGCTACTGGCAGGCTCCTGATGAGCATCATCAGATCTAGGGAAACCCCTTCCAGGCTCTCACCAGCATGAGTGAGGGACTGACCTAGAATCCTAGAATCAGTCAGGGTTGGAAGGGACCACAAGAACCATCCAGTTCCAACCCTCTGCCATGCCCAGGGACACCTCACACTAACTCAGGCTGGCCACAGCCTCATCCAGCCTGGCCTTAAACACCTCCAGGGATCAGGCTTCCACCACCTCCCTGGGCAACCCCTGCCAGGCTCTCACCACCCTCATGCTCAACAACTTCTTCCTAACATGCAGGCTGTATCTCCTCATTTCTAGCTTGGTTCCATTCCCCCCAGCCCTATCCCTACCTGACAGCCTCAAAAGTCCCTCCCCAGCTTTCTTGTAGCCCCCTTCAGATGCTGCAAGGCCACAAGAAGGTCACCTGGGAGCCTTCTCCTCTCCAACCTGCAGAGCCTCAACTCCCCCAGCCTCTCCTCAGAGCAGAGCAGCTCCAGCCCTCAAGAACTCAAGAACTTCCATGAGTTCTATGAAGTGTTGTGTAGGCAGCCAGCTGGAGGCCCAGAAGCCTGGAGGGCAGGGCTGCAGACATGTCCCTTGCTCATCACCACAGTGTCCGCAGAGGAGCTCACCCTGCAGGCATAAATCCACTGAAAGCAGAGCTGCAGGACCTGCTGTGGTGTGGCTGATAAATAATGGCTCTTGTTACAACAGTAATTTGAGCAGCAGGAAAGTGGAGCCATGCTATGACTGCACTTGTTCTCTGCAGAGCAGACATAAATCCACCTCTCCTGCTCTGCCTAACACACAGGGAAGGGAAGAGCAGCTCCGGCTGTAAATCGCTGCTGGCTCCCAGCTGCCGTCGCCATCCTTGCTGAGCAGTTCCTGCTGCTCTCTGCAGCAGCAGCGCCCACAGGGCCTGGGTGTCAGGAAGCAGGTCCCAGTTTGGAGGGGAGGCAGGGTGAAAGGATGTGCTGTTGTGAAAGGATGTGCTGTTGTGAGAGGATGTGCTGTTGTGAGAGGGTGTGCTGTTGTGGTGAGAGGGTGTGCTGTTGTGGTGAGAGGGTGTGCTGTTGTGAAAGGATGTGCTGTTGTGGTGAGAGGGTGTGCTGTTGTGAGAGGATGTGCTGTTGTGGTGAGAGGGTGTACTGTTGTGGAAGGGTGTGCTGTTGTGGTGAGAGGGTGTGGGGAGGTGGGGGAGGTGTCCCTGCCTATGGCAGGGGGTTGGAACTAGATGATCCTTGAGGTCCCTTCCAACCTTGCCATTCTATGATTCTATGATAACATCAGACAATGAGCCTTGGCTCATTGATGTAACCTGTCCAGACCAAGATAGAACAAAGGGGAATGGCCTCAAGCTGAGGCTGGGGAGGGTTAGATTGGACATTAGGGAAAAGTTTCTCCTGGAGAGAGTGGTCAGGGAGTGGCAGGAGCTGCCCAGGGAGGTGGTGGAGTCCCCCAGCCTGGCTGTGTGTCAGGGTGGTTTGGATGTGGGGCTTGGGACTATGGTTGAAGGTGAATGTTGCAGAGCAGGGTTCTAGGTTGGGCTTGGTGACCCTGAGGGGCTGTGCCAGCCTGGGTCTGGCTGTGGTTCTGTGAAAGTCCAGTGCTGAGTCCTGCATCCGGGTCACAGCTCCATGAGCTCTCCTTGGGCTTGGGGCAGAGTGGCTGGAAAGTGCTTGGTGGAAAAGGACCTGGAAGTGCTGTCTGACACCAGGCTGAGGTAGAGGTTGACCTGGCAGAGGTCAGCCCAGATGGGCAAGGAAGCCAACAGTATCCTGGTCTGGATCAGCAATAGAGTGACCAGCAGGACCAGGGCAGGGCTCATCCCCCTGTACTGGGCACTGATGAGGCCATACATTAAATCCTGGGTTCAGTTTTGGGCTCCTCACTCCTAGAAGGACATTGAGGTGTTAGAGTGTGTCCAAAGAAGGCCAAAAGAGCTGGGGAAGGGTCTAGAGCAGAAGTCTTGTGAGGAGCAGCTGAGGCACTCAGGATTGTTGAGTCTGGAGATAAAGGAGGCTGAGGAGAGTCCTTCTCACTCCCCCTGCTAATCTCCTTAGGAACACAAGGGTGGGAGCTCAGGCAATGGAACATTTATGGCTTCATTTCTATAGCTTGGAAGACATCCAGATAGGAGAATGTGATACATGGTGGTGGAAAAGCAGAAGGCAAGAGAAGGAGACAGAAGGAAACAAGGAACTGCATAATAATAATAATAATATAGTCTAAAAAAATTGCATTTTCAAGCAACCTGTCAGGATTTCAGCATAACAGACCCAGAGATTACAGCAATAACCACCTGACAGCAAGCACTTCAGCATGGGATGAAACCTAAGCCTGGGGGCTGTGGGGATATGGTAAGGAGGAGAGATGTGGTAAAACATTCGTGAGGGGGCACAGGTGGTGGCTTTCCTGAGGCTGAAGTAGCTGAAAGGGAACCATAAGGTGATTGCAGAACACTGCAGGGCAGGGAAGGAAAGGAAGGTGGGAGGTGGTATTAGAAGCAACCAAATCAAACTACCCAGAGTAAGCTGAGGCTTTGAGGGAAAAGGTAAGAGCAGCCAAAAGGCCTGAATGAGTGAATACAGCAGCAGAAAAATGTGCTTTTAGCAATGCCTGAGGAGAAAAGGGTGGCCAGGGCACAAGGGGCCCAGCTGGAACACCACATCCCAGAGCCTTCTCCTCTGCAGGGACTCCAAACCCACCCGGACAGTGCAGTCCTGGGCAGCCTGCGTGGAGCGGCCCTGTGGTAGTGGAGTGGGTGGATNTGTCACCCTCACAGGGAAAAAAAATTCTCCCTCAGGTTCACATGGAACCTTCTATACCTCAGCTTACACCTATTGCCCCTTGCCCTTGGGCACCAGGATTCGGTGATCCCCACCCCTCAACCCCCACATCCCAAACTGCAGCCTCCTGGTGAGGTAAAATGTGGAAGAGGTAGGACACAGTCAGCATCTGCAGCAATGCCAGAGATGCTCCAGCTGTGGGGAATTTGTTAGGTTGAAAGAAGAGGGGGAAACTTCCATTAAAAAAAGGGAAAAAAAGAATCCTCCTTCTCCAGGAGGGAGATGTTTTGTTGGGAGCTGTGCAGCCAGCCCTGGCAGTGACCTTGGCCAGAGAACGACATTCTCCTTCCATGGATGCATCACTCACAGCTCTTGCCCATTCCTCAAGTTCCTTCTCCCTGCTAACCAGTGTCACTCCTGCCTTCTCCAGCCTGGGTCGCAGCAGGTTCCTTCTCATCCAGCTCCCCGCAGCGCCCTGGCCCGGGGGGGAGCTTGGGGCTGGCTCTCCTTGCGCTGTTGTTTTAAGCATTGTTTATGGTTTATTCCTCCTGAGCTTTGTGTGTTTTTGTTTCAGCCCACTCACAGGCACAGCTAGCAAAGGCTCAGGCCAGGGCTCCACGCAGTCCCCCAGCACCCCAGGACTCTGTGTCGTTAGCTGAGAGCTGCAGGAGGTGTTTTGTCTTTGGCCGGAAAACAGCCACGTCAGGCTCTTCCCCACTCCCCTGCCCCAGCCTGCCAGTCCCCACTCCGTGTCCCAGGCCTGTCTCGGGCAGCAGTTTTGCTTAGCAAGGCTAAGGCTGCTCTCAGGAACTTGGTGCCTCAGCTCCCAGGGCAGTGCTTTGAAGTTAGCTGTGCACTAATCTCTGATGGCTCTGAATGCTTCTACTGATAACACTTTTCAACAGACACTTCCCCTCCCAGCTCTGCAAAGGACAGGCAGGAGAGCAGGGTGCAGGGAAGCCTCCAGAAGTTCAAAGCTAGAAATGAATAGATTGAGACTGGATGTTGGGAAGGAGAAGGCTCCCAGGTGACCTTCTTGTGGCCTTGCAGCATCTGAAGGGGGCTACAAGAAAGCTGGGGAGGGACTTTTGAGGCTGTCAGGGAGGGATAGGACTGGGGGGATGGAACCAAGCTAGAAATGGGGAGAGTCAGACTGGAGGTTAGGAAGAAGTTGTTGAGTATGGGGGTGGTGAGAGCCTGGCAGGGGTTGCCCAGGGAGGTGTTGGAAGCCTGATCCCTGGAGGTGTTTGAGGCCAGGCTGGCTGAGGCTGTGGCCAGCCTGAGCTAGTGTGAGGTGTCCCTGGGCATGGCAGGGGGGTTGGAACTGGCTGATCCTTGTGGTCTGTGTGGGATATCTCCATGTCTCAGGTTTTATGCCCTTTCTTGAGCTTAGTGGGGGATAGGTCTGCTGTCCTTTTTGTGTGATCTCTTTTGGAGGCCACATGTGAGCCCCAAGGAGCCCTTTATCCTGGAAACCATTGCTCTTGGTGGCCAAATCTTGCTGGGAGCTGCAAGGCATCTTGTAGGGAAGGAAGTCTCTCTGCACACTTTGGCTTATCAAGGTCATTGATAAGGAGGGACAGCCAAACAAGTCCTGGGCTGCAGCAAGAGCAGTGTGGGCAGCAGGGCAAGGGAGGGGATTCTGCCCCTTTGCTCTGCTCTCCTCAGACCCCAGCTGCAGTCCTGTGTGCAGTTCTGGAGCCCCCAGCACAGGAAGGACATGGAAGTGTTGGAGCCAGTCCAGAGGAGGCCACCAAGATGCTGAGAGGGCTGCAGCAGCTCTGCTGTGAGGACAGGCTGAGAGAGTTGGGGCTCTGCAGCCTGGAGAAGAGAAGGCTTCCAGGAGACCTTGGAGTGGCCTTCCAGGATCTGAAGGGGGCTCCAGGAAGGCTGGGGAGGGACTATTGACAAGGTCTTGCAATGCCAGGACAAGGGGCAATGGGTTTGAAGTGGCAGAGGGGAGATTGAAAGTGGATGTTAGGAGGAAGTTGTTTGCAGTGAGGGTGGTGAGACACTGGCACAGGTTGCCCAGGGAGGTTGTGGCTGCTCCCTCCCTGGAGGTGTTCAAGGCCAGGTTGGAGGAGGCCTTGAGTGACCTGTGCTAGTGGTAGGTGTCCCTGCCTATGGCAGGGGGTTGGAACTGGCTGATCCTTGAGGTCCCTTCCAACCTTCCCATTCTATGATTCAATGTGCTATAGCCACTCACACAGCCATTCACACAGCCATTCAGTGTTCATTCCACTGGAGGAGAGAGCAGGAGGGTTTGCAGGAGGAGGGTCATGAGCTGAAATGAAGTGAAGAAAAATCTGGATGCGCTCACAGGAAAATATTTGTAAGTGGATGTGTGTGGAGCTGTGGAATGAGCTCCCAGTGGGAGTGGTGGAAGGGTGGAAGCCCCCTGACTTGTGTCGTTTCAAACTGGACAGGACAAAGCCCTTGGGACAAGACAGTATGGAAAATGCTGCCGTGTTTAGGGTCAGTGGATGGAGCAAATGACCTCGTGTGATAGGTCCTTTCCATCCCTGATTCCAGTGAGTCTCTGAGAACCCTTAAGACTTAGTGGGAACCATGAAACCAAAGAGCCATGAATATAGCTCACATACCAAGATGCTAATGTCACTGCCAGACCTTTGGTCCCTTTGGCAGAGCTAACCAATGGACCTGGGATTCCCTCCAGCATCTTTGGTGGCTTTAAGAGCTCTAAATGTAAGTCCTGATCCAGACATCACTACTGTGCTAGGGCAGATCAAACTGTAAAGCAGGGAGAGAAGCAGCAGTGAGGAGTCCATAAATTGTTCTTCTCTCTTCCATTGGATATGTGAGTGCAGAGTGGTCACCATCCCCAGCTTCCTTACACTGGAGAAAAGTCTCTTGGGCTGCTTGTGTACATCCACAGTGAGTGAACAACAGAACAGTTTTACCTTCTCTTCTCAGTGGAGACTTGGGCAAATTCCATTGGAAATTGAAAAGCATTTAGAGGAACAAAGGTGTGGAAATAGCTGAGGACTCAGTGTTGGCAAAGCACTGTTCAGAACAGCAGCTGTTTGTTGCTCTCCTGAGAAAACCTAACTGCCATCATAGAATCATAGAATGGGAAGGTTGGAAGGGACCTCAAGGATCAGCCAGTTCCAACCCCCTGCCATAGGCAGGGACACCTCCCACTAGCACAGGTCACTCAAGGAGTCCTCCAACCTGGCCTTGAACACCTCCCTGGGCAACCTGTGCCAGTGTCTCACCACCCTCACTGCAAACACATGGAGAAATCATGGGGGTGTGCAGCCTGCACAAGAGGAGGCTCAGGGCAGACCTCATTGCTCTCTGCAGCTCCCTGAAGGGAGGTTGTAGCCAGCTGGGGTTGGGCTCTGCTGCCAGGCACCCAAGGACAGAATGAGGGGACACAGCCTCAAGCTGTGCCAGGGGAGGTCTAGGCTGGATGTTAGGAGGAAGTTGTTGCCAGAGAGAGTGATTGGCATTGGAATGGGCTGCCCAGGGTGGTGGTGCAGTGCCCATCCCTGGAGGTGTTCAAGACAAGGCTGGATGGGGCACTGAGGGCCATGGGCTGGTTGCTTGGCTAGGGCTGGGTGCTAGGTTGGGCTGGGGGAGCTTGGAGCTCGCTTCCAGCCCAGTTAATTCTGTGGTGCTGTGAAATGGGTTGCTCTCCTTGGTCATCTGATTTTCATGACTTTCAGAGCCAGCTCCATTCCTCTTCACTGTTATGAGATGAACACTGTCTTTGTAGGTGTTGATTTTTTTTTTCCACCACACTTTCCTCTCTTTGCATTCTGCCATCAAGAGGTAGTTGCATATAACCCAAGAGAACAGCTCCAGATAGCTGAGGAGTCCAAAGAGCTCTTCCAAGCTGGAATGAGGCTAGCCCCCTCCTTCAACAGTTTTACCTGGAAAAATAACCAGCAGAGCAAACATCTCTTGCTCTGGTTTCAGAGAGCTGAAGCAAAGGAGCACTGAATGGGTGGTATTTGAGGGTGGGAAACCTCTGTGCTCTAAGCCTTCCAGAAAGCAGTGGCTGTGATGCAGCACAAGCTTCTCTGCTGACTTTTGTTTGCCAGAATTCATTTGGAGGTCTTTCTTTTGGTAAGACCTAACCCAAAATCTCAGTTGCCACTCCCAACTTCTCCAAAGTCTCTCTTTCCCTTAAGGAGAAGTAGGTGTAAGCTGGTTTCCAGCCCAAGTTCTGATTCATGGTCTGCCTACCCACACCTACTCTTTACTGTAATTTGAACTGGACACAGTTCTTGTGTTGGATGCAGTCATCCTCTTCTCTTCCTGTGCTGCACTGGTGTTTGGTTATGGTTGTGAGCTGTCCAGATGCCTGTTAGCATNCCACATCCAAACCACCCTGAAACACAGCCAGGCTGGGGGACTCCACCACCTCCCTGGGCAGCTCCTGCCACTCCCTGACCACTCTCTCCAGGAAAAACTTCTTCCTGATGTCCAATCTAACCCTCCCCAGCCTCAGCTTGAGGCCATTCCCCCTTGTTCTGTCTCCAGTTCCCTGTGAGCAGAGCCCAGCAGCAACCTCTCCACAATGATCTGCAAAGGTCCCTTCCAACAACCACCATGCTGGGATTCTGTGACAACAGAATGTTCTAGAGAACAGACAGACTCCTGTGAAACAGAGAAGGTTGGGTTTGGAAGTGCAAGTCCTGATGAGAAAGAGACATTTGATAGGCTGGAGTGGGTGCTCCTGCAGGAGTGCATCATCTTGGAACTGGAAAACCTGCTTAGCTGGAAGCAGTGAGTCAGACAGGGTCAGGGACATGAAGACAAGACTGCCATGCTTCAGTGGGCTGCATTCCAGCCCTGGACCCCCTGGTATGGATTTAGGCAGGTCATTTGTGGTCACATAATTCAGCTGCTTGACCTCAACAAGTCAGATCAAAAGTGCTCACTACTGAAACTCTAAGAAATCCTGGGACTTGATCTGCTCCCTTCAAACACATCCAAGTGAAAAGCATTCCTAATATTTTCCCTCTTTTCTGCCATCTCCTTGCCACCTTCTTTTATTTCACAGCTGTATCAGCTTTGAAGTTCTTTGAGCATGAGGCTCATTAGGAGAAACCAAAGCTCTTGGAGCTCTCCTCAGCCCATAGCAGGCTGGGGATGATGACAGAAGCTTCCATGGATTGTTCAGCAGTTCTTAGTATTAAGCATTGCTGTGATGAGAGAAACTGCAAACTAATCAGGGGCAGGCAGTACCTTGCATCAGGAGAGGACCTTGTGGCAGAGAAGGCTCAGAAGCCTGGAAACAGCCTCTGCTGGGAGGCCACCTGAGAGAGAAGGAGGTCATCCAGCTTTAGGAAGAGAAGGCATAGGCAGGGACATCTCCTACCAGCACAGGTCACTCAAGGCCTCATCCAGCCTGGTCCTGAACATCTCCAGGGAGGTTGTGGAGCACAGAAGCACAGAATGTGATCCCATTCTGTGCTTCTGTGCTCCACAACCTCCCTGGAGATGTTCAGGACCAGGCTGGATGAGGCCTTGAGTGACCTGTGCTGGTAGGAGATGTCCCTGCCTATGCCTTCTCTTCCTAAAGCTGGATGACCTCCTTCTCTCNCCAACACTTCCATGTTCTGCTTGTGTTGCAGGCTCCAGAACTGCACACAGGACTCCAGGTGGGGTCTGAAGAGAGCAGAGTGAAGGGGGAGAAAGACATTTATTAGATGAAGACATTTATTATGCTGAGGATGGTGCTCCACTGGCCCAGGTTGCCCAGGGAAGTGGTTGGTGCCCCATTCCTTGAAGCACTCCAGATCAGGATAGACAGCAACCTGATCTAGTTGAAGATGTCCCTGCTGACTGCAGTGGGGCTGGACTAGATGAGCTTTAAAGGTCCCTTCCAACCCAACCCAGCTCCTGATCCTACGATTCATTTGCTAAGAGCAATCCAAGGATGTTCTGTGACACAAGGCAGAGTTTTGTGCCTGGAGCAGTGGTGAGACAGCAGCTGTCACTTCCTGCCCTTTAGCAATATCACACAGGGCAGAGCACTGATCTTCTCATCCCTGCTGTGGCCAGTGGCCTGCATGTTCAGTGGCTCCAGCTGTGCAAGGCAGTTGCAGGGCTGTGCAGACACCCAACAGAATGCTGTCTGCAGTCCCACCAAGGGCAGGACCAGGACAGATTCTTCCTTTCGGTTCCCTGCAAGCAGAAATGTCAGGTCCACCTCTTCTTTCACCTCTGGTCCAGCAGAGAGGATAACCCCCTTGAAATCATAGGACTGCAGAGTTGTCAGGGCTGGAAGGGACCACAAGGACCAGACAGTTCCAACCTCCCTGCTGTGGGCAGGGACACCTCACACTAGCTCAGGCTGGCCACAGCCTCATCCAGCCTGGCCTTAAACACCTCCAGGGATCAGGCTTCCAACACCTCCCTGGGCAACCCCTGCCAGGCTCTCACCACCCTCATGATGAAGAACTTCATCCTAATGTCTAATTTAAATCTGCCCTCCTCTAGCTTGAGTCCATTTCCCCCACTCCTATCCCTACCTGACAGCCTCAAAAGTCCCTCCCCAGCTTTCTTGTAGCCCCCTTCAGATGCTGCAAGGCCACAAGAAGGTCACCTGGGAGCCTTCTCCTCTCCAGCCTGCACATCCCAACTGCCTCAGTCTCTGCTCACAGCAGAGCAGCTCCAGCCCTCTGCTCATCCTCATGACCCTTCTCTGGACACCTCCTAGCACCTCCACATCCTTTTTGTCCCAGAGGCTCCAGCACTGGATGCAGTACCCCAGGTGGGGTCTCAGCAGTGTGGAGCAGGGGGCAGGATCACTTCCCTCACCCTGCTGCCCACACTGCTCCTGCTGCAGCCCAGGCTCTGGTTGCCTTTGCTGTGATCACCTCCCTGGCAGGTCACAACTGCTTCCTTTTGAAGGCATTCACACAGCAGAGGCTGATTACTGTGCAGAAAGTTCCCCATGAGAGGGATACCTTTGTGCCATGTGCAGATGCAGAGTGTCCATTTGCAGGCATGGAAGCAGCTCACTGCTTCCAGCTCCTCAGAGCTGACATTTCTGTGTCTGTGGCTGCAGCAGAAATGGGCTCCAGCTTTGCTATTTTTATTTTCCACACGGCCTCCCTTGTTTGCAGGGCTTTCATCAAGGAAAACCAAAATAAAATTTCTCCCCATCAGGACTCAGAAAGCCCCCTCTGAAGGAGGGAAGCAGTTGGAGTCAGCAGACATCTCAGCAAAAGAATGAAGGTCATACTTTGCATAATATATTTATCTTGGAAGCCAGGCTTTTATTCAGGCTATCCAAGAATTCAAGTGCTGAAACTAACACTAAGTCAACAGCACTTATAGTAATGAAATAAATTCTTTATAACAATCCAGCAGGAGGAGTTGACAAGGGGGTTTGACTGGCTTGTTTTTATTAAAATTCTTTCATTCTTGCAGACCAGCATTGTCTGTGTTTCTTGGATGTGGCCAACGGAGAGACACGGTGCAAAGTCGAAACCGGAGTTTATTTAGTCTGCCTGCCTGCAGCAAAGGCAAATAAAATGCTTAATAAAAGATTTCCTTCTGTGGGAGACCCTGCAATTTGCAAGATTGTAAGATAAGGGGGCTGCTTAGAGGGAAGGTATAATTCTACATCTAAACAGAGATGGCATTCCCCAGTAGAAGTTAATCAGAATCTATCTCCAGCCCTCGGTTAACCGCAGCCCTGAGCGAGAGCCACTGCAACTGGAAGCCTCAAACTGGTCTTAATTGTGCTGTAAAGCTCAAAGGAAAATATTTTTTATGCTCAGTCCTCTTTAATCTAAACATGATTTAAATTCATCTGTGCTGTTTACCTGCTGACAGCAGTGTATCAAACCNTCTCCAGGCTGCAGAGCCCCAACTCTCTCAGCCTGTCCTCACAGCAGAGCTGCTGCAGCCCTCTCAGCATCTTGGTGGCCTCCTCTGCACTGGCTCCAACACTTCCATGTCCTGCTTGTGTTGGGGGCTCCAGAACTGCACACAGCTCAAATGTCCTAAAAGCCCACTCATGGGACAACAAAGAGGAGAAAAATTAACAAATAGTTTGCCACTCTCCTTTGCAGCACTGGGGTAACAGGGAGAAGTCAAAGTTTTCTTCCACAGATGTTCTGCAAGAGGAAAGAAGCAGTGAAAGGTTTTTGCAGAGCCAAGAGGAGAAGGCATCTGCATTCCACACTCCCATTTTGGGCAATGAGCCATGATGCATTTGCTGCTTCCTCCTCACAATGCCCAAGCTGTCATTGTCACACACAATTCATAACATCACAGGATCATTGAGATGTTTGGGTTGGACAGGACCATTAAAGGTCACCTAGTCCAACCTGTCTTCAATGAGCAGGGACATCTTCAGCTAGGTCAGGCTGCACAGAGCCCCCAAACAACCTGATCTGGAAGGTTTCCAGGCATGGAGCATCTGCCACCTCTCTTGGCAGGCAGTGGCTCTGTCTCACCACCATTGGCATAAAAACATTTCTTCTGTCTGGTCTGGCACTCCCCTTTGTTCATGTCACCCCATCACCCCTTGTCCTGCTGCAACAATCCCTGCTAAAAATATTGCCCCACATTTCCTACAGGCCCAAGTTGAGAATGGTCCAAGTGCAGATCAAATGAACACTCCCAAGGGCTTTCATATTAGGATCTTTGACCCTTTGAAATAGGAGGGAATTGTCCTTATGTCCCAACAGCCTCCAGATGAGATTGAACTCCACACCTCAGCCCCTGCAGATCAGTTCCTGTGGTTCTTTGAGGTCTGCAGTTCTGCTTATCAGGTATGTAGAGGTGGTTCTATCTTTGCTTCACCTGGGAGCAGTTCAGCTGTTGTGTGCTGTTTGCCAATCCCCAGGCTCCTGCTGTGGCTTTGTTGGATGAGGAATGCTTTCCAGAAAATACATCCCATTGACTTCCAGAACAGGGGTGTCTCTCATCATCCCTCCCTCTTTTGCATGAGGCATCTCGTTTAAGAACATTGGGGCCATTAGGAGTTCAGATTTCTGTGCTACCTCTTCTGACCTGGCCAGGGTGGAGAGCTGGCTGGAGGGGAACCTCATGACATTCAGCATGGGCAAGTGTAGAGTGCTGTGCCTGGGGGAGAATAAAGCCCTGCTCTAGTCCAGGTTAGAGGTTGATCTGCTGGGAAGCAGCTCCATGAGAGGATCTAGGAGTCCTGGTGGACAGCAAGTTCACCACTGACCAGCAATGTGCTTTTGTGGCAAAGAAGACCAACAGTGCCCTGGAGCACATCCAGAAGAGTGTGGCCAGCAGGTCAAGGGAGGCTTTCCTGCCCCTCTGCCCTGGGGAGGCTGCATTTGGACTGCTAGGTCCAGCTCTGGAATGCCCAGTTTAAGAGAGGGAACTACTGAGAAGTGTCCAGTGGAGGGCTACAAAGATGCTGAGGGGCCTGGAGCATCTCTGTGAGGAGGAAAGTTTGAGAGCCTTGGGGCTGTTGAGGAAAAATGGGGAAAATGGGAAAAAATGAGGGAGGATCTTCTCAATGTTGATCAATAGCTAAAGGGGGAGGATCAAGAGGATGGGGCCAGATTCTTTCCAGTGGTGCCCAGTGCTAGGATACCTAGCAGGGGGAGTGAAATAGATCCTAGAATCCTAGAATCACAGAATCACAGTGTCTCAGAATCCTAGAATCACAGAATCAGGCAGGGTTGGAAGGGACCACAAGGACCATCCAGCTCCAACCCCCTGCCATGCCCAGGGACACCTCACACTAGCTCAGGCTGGCCACAGCCGCATCCAGCCTGGCCTTAAACACCTCCAGGGATGAGGCTTCCACCACCTCCCTGGGCAACCCCTGCCAGGCTCTCACCACCCTCATGCTCAACGACTTCTTCCTCACATCCAGTTGAATCTCCCCATTTCTAGCTTTGTTGCTCTCCAAAGGTCCATTCCAAGCCCCCAGCATTCTGTAACCCTGCACTTCTGTGCTTCTTAGGGCCAGATGTTGCTATCTGAGCCTAGACTGAGCACACATCATCCACGAGTGTCCCTGCTGTGCCAGAGCCTCTGTGGGTACCAGAGGCTGTAATCCCTGCCTATTAACAGATTTTGTACAACACCATAATCATGGCTTGCAGTGAATCTACACCAGTTTTGCACCAGCTGAGCTTCCAGTTTACTTAATTGAGTGCAACCACTTCTGGCCTGGGTGATACCACCTTTGGCTCTGCTGCCTGCCCCAGCCCTGGAGAAAGAGTTATGTTCTTAAAGCCACTACGTTACAGTGACACCTCCTTATACAGCACCATTCCTCTGGTAGCTGTAGATTCCAACTGCTTACTTTGTGGAGAAAGAACATTTTGATTCCCCTCACTGTCTTGGAGTTGGTCCAAATAAAGTCTCCAAATCAAACCCAGGGATCAAACTCCAACACATTCTCCTGCTGACCACCACCTCTTGAAAAAGAGGAGGCTGAGGGGAGACCTCACTGCTGTCTACAACTACCTGAAGGGACGTTGTGGAGAGGCTGCTGCTGGGCTCTGCTCACAGGGAACTGGAGACAGAACCCAGCTTAGTGCTGACCCAGCACTGGAGAGTCAACATTAAGCCATGTCCCCAAGGGCCAGGGCCACACACTGCTTGAATACCAACAGGGAACATCAGACAAAGAGCCTTGGCCCATCGATGTAACCTGTCCAGACCAGGACAGGACAAGGGGGAATGGCCTCAAGCTGAGGCTGGGGAGGTCGAGATTGGACATTAGGGAAAAGTTTCTCCTGGAGAGAGTGGTCAGGGAGTGGCAGGAGCTGCCCAGGGAGGTGGTGGAGTCCCCCAGCCTGGCTGTGTGTCAGGGTGGTTTGGATNCTCTCTGAGAGCACAGGGCCAGCCTGGGTGTGGCTGTGATGCTGTGATTCCCTCCAGTCATCCCTCACTCCCTGCTCTCTGAGAGCACAGGGCCAGCCTGGGTGTGGCTGTGATGCTGTGATTCCCTCCAGTCATCCCTCACTCCCTGCTCTCTGAGAGCACAGGGCCAGCCTGGGTGTGGCTGTGATGCTGTGTGAACACAACTTGATTCCCAGCTCCCAGGTTGGGTTCCACACTGATGGGTGACCAAGAAACGCCAGAAATAAAAGAGCTTTTCCTTTCATTTCTGAAGGAGTCCAAACCTTTGAGGGCTGCAGCAGCCCTCCCCAAGAAGCAGCTAGCAGAAGGCCTTTTGCAGAAGTACCTGAGGGTTTTGCCCATGCACACTCAGAGGCAGAGGCCAGCCTGGGGTAGGAGGATCGTGTCTTGCTCTCGCAGCTTTCCAACCAGGGCACACTGCTGGATCAGTGCTTAAAACAAACACAGGCTTCTGTAGTAGGAAAGAATGATGGAGCACAGCATTTGCTGAGGTACAAACGGTTGCACTGAAGTGTTGCTTGTACCACAGAGCCCAGGGATCCAGCGTGAAGCATTAAAGCTGGGGGGGTGGGAAACCAGAGGAAATTAATGATTGAATAATGGGTTCCAAATGTTGCACTTCAAAGTCAAATCCTCATAATGCAGTCACTTTCAGGGTACACCGAGCTCCAAAACAGATTGTTTTTCAAGGCAGAGCTCTCAGCAAGGAGGATTCTGGGTAATACTACCCCAATTCCCAGGAAGGTAATAAGGTGAAGGTTTAGCTCCAGCGAGCACTGCTCCCAGCCCCTCTGCTCCTGTGCGTGCAGCAACCATCACGGAGAGCTCTTCCCCAGGCTTCTCCTTCTGTGCTGACTGTTAATCCTGGTGGCAGGTGGCTGCCTGCCATCTGGAACATCTTTGCCCATTAAGATTCTCCCAGAAAGAAAGAAAATAGCTTATTTAGTAGCTGGGCCAGGTTTTCAGGAGAGTGCTTCTGTACAGCAGCCCTGGGTCAGTGCTCACGGTTAGATGGGTTGGCTCAGGCTGTTGGCTCAGCGTATGGGACTACTCATTCCCTTCTTCCAGGGAGGATGAAACAGCAAGTCTACCTAGATATTTCTTCTCTTCTCACAGCCTCAGTTCACCTCCTTGCTGTACTTTGCATGAAGCACCCAGGGGAGCCAAGCCTGTCTTAATTCAGACTTCAAACATCTGATGTCACAGGCAGTTTCTGGCTTACCTGATGCGTTGCCATGGGTTGTATNAGGAACCAGGAACCTCACAGAATGGAAGGAACCTCTGGGGATCATTTAGTCCAACCCCACTGCTAAAGCAGGATTGCCCAGAACAGGTTCACCATGATCATGTTCAGGCAGGTTTATGCACATCTCCAGAAAATGAGACTCCATCTCTCTGGGCAGCCTGCTCCAGGCCTCCAGCATCCTCATAGCAAAGAATTTCCCCCTCACATTCAGATGGAACCTCTTGGGTTGGGTTCCATTGCCCTTTGTCCTGTCAATGGACAGCATTGACAAGAGTCTGGCTACATTCTCTTGTCCCTCACCCTTTAGGTACTATCCAGCATTGCTCAGATCTCCTCTCAGGCTGCTCTTCTCCAGGCTGAACAGTCCCAGGGCTCTCAGCCTTTTGGACTCTCTCCAATAGTTCCCTGTCTCTTGTGAAATGGGGAGCCCAGAATTAGACCCAGGACTCCAGAGGTGGCTTCCCTAGGGCAGACTAGAGGGGGAGGAGAACTTCCCTTGACCTGCTGTTCTTCCTCTTAGCACCCCCCAGGATAACTTTGGTGTTCTTGGCCACCAGAGCACATTGCAGAACTTCTGTGTTCCAGAAACTGTGTGGGGTTTGGTGGTCTCTTTTCCTCCTCACTGCTTTTGCTTCTTCCCCCCTTCTTTTATTATACTTCTTTAAGGTGAATTTGCACACAGATGCCCAAACAGCAGTGAGGTCTGCAGCTGTTTTGCTGGCACTTTGCAAGGAGCAGCAAGGCCACAGAAGCTGTTGAAGAAGTGGGTAGCCAGGCTTGCTAATCCCAAACTGAATTCAGCTTTCCCTGCTTCAGATCCGTGCTTTGAGTGCTGCAGAGCTCACTCAGGCTGCTCGTGCAGCACCGAGCGCAGAGGAATCCGAATCACATCCTACCAAGGCTGTAAAAAGAATGCCTTCACCTTCCCAGAGTGGCCAGTTGTGAGGCAATGGCAGTGGTGCTAAACTTCATCAGTGTTTACTGTTTGGCTTAATCCAAATCCTTCATCAAATCTGAGTGCAGAACAAATTCTTGGAGACGCTTCAGTGACAGCTTTCGATTGGGAGCTGCACTGGTTCAAAAAAAACTGGAGGAAGAAATCCCTGAGGAACCTTCAGGATGGTGAATTTATAACTTTGGACACGAGGTCAGGGGAAAACAAAGAACAAACCTTCAAATATGAGGCTCACTGCTCCTATCATTGCAGAAGGAAGGAGATGAGATCAAGGGAGCTGGAGAAAATAACAGTCCTGCCTCTATTAATCCTCTTCTTCAGATGACAACATGAAGAGAAACAAATCCTTCTGCAGCAGGCTCAGAGATGTCTCCTCCCATTGCATCTGATTTCCACATAGTTAAGAGTGGATTGAAAATAACAGCCTGGACCAGGGTCCTTCTGCTGGGGATGCACTCACACAAGGCTGCCTGTACTGTCAGCAGCTTTTCTACCTGAAATCTCAATCTTCTTTCTCTAACCCACCTCCTGTGAGTATCCTCCTCTTCATGACCCACAGCAGCAATCAATTAGGTATCAAAGCTCAGTGGCCAGGGTATCAGGAGCCACATGTATTTACCAGACTCTTCTAGATGAGAGTGAGGGCCAAGATAAGAGGGAAGTCTAAAGAGGGATATGCCAGAAGTGGAGGTGAGCTCCTTCACTCTCACTGTGAGAAGCACAAAGCAAAGATAGAGAGGCTGACCCACTGCAGAGTCACCCCATAATGAGCCTACAGCTCCAGTGAGCTTTGGTCTAACCACAGGATCAGAGGATGTCAGGGGTTGGAAGGGACCCAAAGAGCTCATCCAGTCCAAGCCCCTGCCAGAGCAGGAGCAGACAATCCAGCTCAGGGCACACACAACACATCCAGACAGGCCTGCAAAGGCTCCAGAGAAGGAGACTCCACAACCTCTCTGGGCAGCCTGTGCCAGGGCTCTGGGACCCTTCCAGGCAAGAAGTTGCCCTTGTGTTGAGCTGGAGCCTCCTGTGCTGCAGCTTCCATCCATTGCTCCTTCTCCTATCACAAGGCAAGTTAACACCTTTGTCCCCTTGTCAAACCGAGATGGGCTGCTGGAAGACTTGGATCAACTTTCACATGTCACTGCTGCCTTGTCCTGCTGACTTTAAAGGAATTGAAGCTACTTTGTCCAGGGGCCAGAGCAGAGGAATGTGTTTTAATCTCCTGCTTTTAACTAACTCCTCCTTAAACCCTTAAAACCTTTTTCCAGCTTCTTGGAATGAAAGTCAGACTTGTTCACCTTCCTCCATGGGCCAGCAGGTAGGCAGCCCAGTGAGGGGGGGCTGAAGGCATTGCTGAGATGTTGTGTTCCTTCAGCTCCATCCACTGCAGAGAGCTGCTCCAGCAGTCAGCACTTCAAGGGATCAGGTTCTACAGCAGCGTGAGAGGAGGAACCTTCCCTGCTGGTGAGACACTGGCACAGGCTGCTCAGGGAGGCTGTGGAGCACAGAAGCACAGAATGTGACCAAAGCTCAGCCAGTCCCAACCCCCCTGTCATAGACAGGGACACCTCCCACTAGCACAGGTCACTCAAGGTCTCATCCAACTGGGTCCTGAACAGAAGATCTCCAGGGAGGTTGTGGAGATCAAAGATCACGTTGGGTGCTTCTGTGCTCCACTACCTCCCTGGGCAACCTGTGCCAGTGTCTCACCACCCTCACTGCAAACAACTTCCTCCTAACATCCCATTTCAATCTCCCCTCTGCCACTTCAAACCCATTCCCCTTGTCCTGGCATTGCAAGCCCTTGTCAATAGTCTCTTCCCAGCCTTCCTGTAGCACCCTTCAGATCCTGGAAGGCTACTATAAGGTCTCCTGGAAGCCTTCCCTNTCTCCCCTCCCCCCCCCCCCCCTCCCCCCCCCCCCCTCCCCCTCCCCCTCTCCCTCTCCCTCTCCTCTCCCTCAGAAGGCAGCATCTCAACCCTTAGGTGCTTCTCTGGAGCGGGAACGTGAACTGCAGGATCTTTTTGAAGCAAAGCAGCCTCTGGAAAAGGATTTCAGGGCTCTTTAGAGGGATCCTGAGAGTTATGCCACAGCTACAACGATCTGGAAAAAAATAAAATAAAATAAAAAGAAGTAATTAAGAGTGCCAGATGGAAAAATAAACCTGTGCCAGCTTCCCCCTGCCCGCTCTGAGCCGCGTTTGTGCTCCTCGCCATAGCTCTGTTTCCCTCTCACCATTCTTTTATATCCGGTTGACGGATATTTTTCCATGGAGTGGTTAATGCTAATCTTGGCAGGGGCTGAGAGCAAATATAGAAGCTTCCATGCGTGCCCAGAGATTTCCAAGGCATTGGGAAGGATGCCTGAGAAGGGCTCGAGAGCAGCGTGAGGAAGTATAAAGGAGCCGGAGAACTGCAGAGGGCTTGTTTCACATCACCAATCCCCCCTCCCCGTGCCACTGGGCTGGAGGAGCTGAGGGGAACCCTGCCATCTGAAAGGATGGGCTGCTGCCCAGCCAGCTGCCAAGACATATGCTGGCAAGGGTCCTCATCAATTATTCTCTTAGTTCTTTTTTTTTTCCTTTCCCTTTGCTTCTGCTCCTGCTGCAGATCTCTGGCCTGGAGCACCGTGACACCAAGCACCTCGCTGCCTTTAATGCATTTATCTTTACCACATCCTCTAAGGCAAGTAAGTGCCCTGATCCTCGGATTACAGGAGCAGAAAAGGACCAGAGAGGCCCAGGCTCACAAAAGGACCTGGGCACTTACATTTCACTTAAGGTAGACTTTGGACTCCTAAAGAAACAGTTCATAAAATCCACAGCTACCTACTTAAGGCACATTCACATCTGCGTTAGTTTTGGACACGCAGCTCTGACTGCTTTCCACCAGAGCAGCCTCCCCCTCAACAGGCTGAACCACAGCTTCAATCCATGTCCCCTCCTGCTCCAGTTCATGCTCAGGGAGATCCCAACAGGCAAAGGCAGTCCTAGGATGGGAGGTTGGTGCTTAGATACCACCCAATTACCTTAGTCCCTGCTCCAGGTTCTGTTTGTAAGCTCATCCTATGAGAAACTGGTGCTATCCTGTGCTGGCTTGAGGCTGATTGGAGTATTTTAATGAGAGAAATTAGGTTATTGGCTGTGAAAAGAAAATAAGGTGGTGTCTATGGTACCCATTCATTCTGCTGGGACATATGAAAACACAGACACGAAGCCCAGGCGGTCTCTGCCTGGCTGTTGCAGTATTAACTCTTCTGCCTGACCCTGCACCTTCCCAACTGATCATTCTGCTCCTAAAACCCCTTGCTGGCCTTTCCAGCTCACCCTGCACCTAAGAGAGATTCTGAGCTAAGGGAGAGGGTGGAAAAAAGCTGGAGGGTGGTTGGGAGCCTCTCCTGGGCACTCGGAATGCTGGGAGGGGTCTTGTAGTTCTGCATTACTTTTCGCCTGTATATAACTGTGTGTAGTTGTAACTACCTGTGACATATTGTATATATCTGCTTGTGAATTGTGCTAAGCTGTAAATAGAAAGCTTCATTCTTTAACTTCCAGCCAGCTGAGTTTAGCCTGGGGGAATCCTCAGGGGGAGTGGCAGGTGAACCACTACATATCCAGAGGCACTTGGACAAGCTTGAGAAGTGTTCCTGTGTAAACCTCAGGAGGTTCAACGTAGCCAAGAGCAAGGCCTGATACATGCACTGAATCACAGAGCTGTCAGGGTTGGAAGGGACCTCAAGCATCATCCAGTTCCACCCCACCTACCGTGGGCAGGGACACCTCACACTAGATCAGGTTGCTCAGAGTCACATCCAGCCTGGCCTTAAAGGCATCCAGGGATGAGGCTTCCAGCACCTCCCTGGGCAACCCCTTCCAGTGTCTCACCACCCTCATGCTGAACAACTTCTCCCTAACATCTACTCTAAATCTTCCCCCCTTGGAACCATCCTATCAGTGCAGCCTGGAGGATGAAGGGATGGAGAGCAACCTTGGCAAGGAAAGTGAGATTGAGCCATGTGGGTCCTGGCACCGTGGCCTCAGCTGCAGGAGTGGGCAGAGCAGGAAGCCTCCAAGGAATGACTTTGAGGTTACAATCTGCCTTTGAAGCCACTGACAAACCAATGGTGCAGTGTGGTTTGGGTTTGGCATGAAAGCAGCTCAAGCTGGCACCACTCAACTCCACTCAAAGAGATTCCCTTTACACTCTGAAAAATCTGGCAGTGCACATGCAGCCAGCAGCTCAGCTGATCCTGGCTCTCAGAGGATCCCTCAGCAGCTCAGCTGATCCTGGCCCTCAGGGCATCCCTCAGCAGCTCAGGTGAACCTAGCTCTCAGAGGATCCCTCAGGATCTCAGCTAATGCTGGCCCTCAGAGAATCCCTCAGCCCTAGCTGACCCTGGCTCTCAGAGGATCCCTCGACACCTCAGCTAGTCCTGATCCTCAGAAGATCCCTCAGTCCTAGCTGATCCTGATGCTCAGAAGATCCCTCAGCACCTCAGCTGATCCTGGCCCTCAGAGGGTCTCTCACTCCCCCTGGCAAGGCTGTGGAGCCCCAGTGAAAATTCCTGCCTTGTGCAATCATTTGCACTTTGTCTCTCAGAAAACTTCCCCCCCTGTAGTTTTATTTGCCTGCAACATTCCTTCCTCCTGCTCCTTAGGAAAGGGAAAGAAAAGCAACAACCTTCCTGCAGGACTCTGCCCTGCACAGGGAGGGTGTCAGCCTGGCAGCAGGAGCCCTGTGTGTTTGCATGGGCCAGCATCCAGTGAGGGGCAATGTAAAGCTCCACAAGCGTTTGGTGGATGGCCCTGAAGAAGGACTAGAGGGGGACACACATTTATTGGGTTCATTTATTAAGCTTTCTTTTCCCAGAGTGCTTCCTGCTAGTATGAAGAGCAAAGAGTTAAGACTTGAACCTGCCTGAAGCAGATCAAAGTCTCTACTCTGAACCTGTGCTAGGAGAAAAGCTTCCTTGCTTGGCAATAAACCTCACTGCTACTCACCTGCCAGCTCAGCAGCTGAGCTTCGGGTGCTCACTGAGTACTCGATGCTCACCTCTAATCAAGACAGCACAGAGCATCACTGCTGAGCAGTGCAGGCAGCACAGAGCATCACTGCTGAGCAGTGCAGGCAAGTGCAGGGAAAGTTTGTTACCGAAGTGACCTCTAGAGGCATTTACAGAGACAGGGTCCAGCTGGATCTGCTTCAATGCAAATCAGAAAGACTCAGGCTGGAGAAGGCAAAAGGTATCCCAAGGGGAGGGCAGCAGAGTCCTGTCAGGGATCACTTGCAGAGCTTTCAGCCCTTCGAATTGATTTCCACTAATTGTGTAGAGTGGGGGCTCGAGCCACTTGGAAAGCCTCTGGAAGCTGTTATGCAACTGCACTGTAAGTGTGGAAAGAGCTGCACAAACCCAGCAGGAGCAGTTGTGCCCTGCTGCCTGTCCTCCAGCTACTCACAACTAGGAAACTGTGCAGGAAAAGGAAATGGTCTCAGTTTTCACTTCACAGAATCTTTTAGGCTGCAAAATACTTCTAGGATCAGGGAATCACAGAATGGTTTGGGTTGGAAGGGACCTCTGGGAATCATCTAGCACAGAGCTCCTGCCAAAGCAGGGTCACCTGGAGCTCATTGCCCAGGATCACAATGCCCAGGTGGGGATGGAAGCTCTGCAGAGAAGATTCCAGAACCTCTTTGGGCAGCCCACTCCAGGGCTCCAGCACCCTCACAACAAAGAAGTTTTCCCTCACATTCAGATGGAACTCCTGGGTTCCAGTTTGTATCCTTTGTCCTGTCATTGGGCACCACTGAATGGAGTCTGGCCCCAGCCTCTTGCCCCTCACCCTTTAGCTATTGATCAGCACTGATCAGATCCCCTCTGGGGCTGCCCTTCTGCAGGCTCAACAGCCCCAGGGCTCTCAGCCTTTGCTCCCCACAGCGATGCTCCAGTGCCCTCAGCATCTTCATAGACCTCCACAGGGCTCTCTCCAGTAGTTCCTTGTCTCTTTTGGACTGAGGACCCCAGAACTCATCATCAACCTCAACAATAATCATAACAATAATCACAGCAGGTGCAGGACAAACCATCCCCAAGTGGTTCTGCAGGACACAGCTGTTACAAAGCTGTTGGGAGGTGATCTTCTGGAAAGAAGCCCCATGGAGAGANAGAGCCCTGGCACAGGCTGCCCAGAGAGGCTGTGGAGTCTCCTTCTCTTTCCAGGCCTGTCTGGATGTGTTCCTGTGTGCCCTGAGCTGGATTGTCTGGTCCTGCTCTGGCAGGGGGTTGGACTGGATGAGCTCTTTGGGTCCCTTCCAATCCCTGACATCCTGTGAGCCTGTGGCCCTGTGGGAGCTGCCTACTTCCCTGCAGGGAGATCTCCATGTCCGAGCTCTTTCCAGGGGCATCTTTCTCAGTGACACATGGGACCACCTCAGCAAGCAGCTGCCAGCAGCCAGTAGCTGTGTGTAGCCACTCCTGGCTGGGCTGGCTGAGGTGATGATGTGGGGATGAAGGGCTGTGTATCCCATTACCAATGCTTGGAGCCATGCAGCCTTCTGTCTCCATTTCAACCTGAGTCTCTTTGGCCAAAGCAGCCTTTTTTTTTCAACAAGCACTGCCAGAACTCTGATGTTCAAGCTGAAGGAAGAAGGCAGGAGGGGCTGAGGGAGGAAAAATAGTTTTCAAAAGCAACTTTTGGATCCTCAGATGTTTTAATTTTGGAGTCAAGAGAGAAAAAAAAAAAACAAACCATTGTTGGTTTTATTTTTTGGGTTTGTTTTTTTTTTTTTTCAAGTATCTATTTCTGTTTAAAAAAATAAAATCAAAAAATAATAATAAAAAATAAAAAAGGACAGGGGGATGGAACTGTTGGTTTGTTCCTGCCAAAAAAACTGTAATTCATGTCTCCTTCATTGTTTCCAGAGTCCTTTGCCATTTCAAGAGGTTCTCACACCCACACAGGATCCTCTCCTATAGCCAGGCAGCAGACTTCTTCTGCATGACCCTTTGGCCATTGTTGATTTATGAATTATTATTATTAATAGCAGGCAGAAAAAAAAAAATCTCAAACCTTCAGGACTTTTCCTTTCTTGCTCTTTCAGTACAAATCCAAGAGTCTCCACGGAGCTTCCCTCATGCCTTGTGAGAAGTCCAAGAACTTTTCCATGCTCAATAAGGAGAGTGGATGCAGGGAGGGATGACAAAGTGTGTGCCTCTCCTTAGCCCTGTTTGCTCTTGATTTATAAGCTGCTGTTGCCATAGGCAGGGCTCCTCACCCAGGATCAGAAGAGCAGTGATGTGTTCACCTGTCAGCCTGAGGTGACCAGGCAGGCTAGGCTGAAATCCACTTCTGGGTGACAAACAGTCCTAGGCTCGAGCCTGAGCAGATCTTGAATTTCAGATAGCCCAAACAGAGGAGCCCTGCTTTGCTCAACTCATGCCAGACTCAGGGTTGGATCACCTCTCTTAACTCTCTCCAAACAAGCAGCTCCCTTGAAAGATAAACAGTCTGAGCTTTCAAACGCGTGTCCTCAGCTGGCGGAGCAGGAGGATGAGCATCCTCAGCCAGGCAAATATCTCTTGATGGAGCTAACAGGTGTCCTGAGCAACCAGGGAAAATCTGGATGGAAAAACACAGAGGAATTGGTAGCAGATCTTGGAGTGCTGGATGTGATGGCCACGTCGAGCATCTTGTTTGAATTAGCAGTTGGGGAAGGGAGCATCTGTAAGAAGTGAGCCTGCTCCTGGTGACACAGGGCACAGCATCAGTAAAGAGTGAGCCTGCTCCTGGTCACACAGGGCACAGCATCAGTAAAGAGTGAGCCTGTTCCTGGTCACACAGGGCACAGCATCAGTAAGAAGTGAGCTGCTCCTGGTCACACAGGGCACAGCATCAGTAAAGAGTGAGCCTGCTCCTGGTCACACAGGGCACAGCATCAGTAAAGAGTGAGCCTGCTCCTGGTCACACAGGGCACAGCATCTGTAAGAAGTGAGCTGCTCCTGGTCACACAGGGCACAGTAAAAATTGAGTCCTCCTGAGCAACCTGTGCCAGTGTCTCACCACCCTCACTGGCAAGAACTTCTCCCTAACATCCAGTTTCAATCCCCCTTCTGCCAGTTTAAACCCATTCCTCCTCCTCCTGACATTCCAAGCCAATGCCAATAGTCCCTCCCCAGCCTTCCTGTAGCCCCCTTCAGATCCTGCAAGGCCACTCCAAGCTCTCCTGGAAGCCTTCTCTTCTCCAGGCTGCAGAGCCCCAACTCTCTCAGCCTGTCCTCACAGCAGAGCTGCTGCAGCCTTCTCAGCATCTTGGTGGCCTCCTGCGGACTGGCTCCAACACTTCCATGTCCTGCTTGTGTTGGGGGCTCCAGAACTGCACACAGGACTCCAGGTGGGGCTCTCACAAGAGCAGGTCACCCTCTGCTGGGCAGCTTTCCAGACACTCTTGCCCAAGCCTAGTCTGCTCCTGTGGCTGTTGTGACAGAACCCAGCACCTTCCCTTGCAGAATCTAAGCCTGCTGGCCTCATCCCACCCATCCAGCCTGCCCACCTCCCTCAGGCAGATGTGTACCCTGGTGCTCGACTCAGTGCTGCCTGCAAACTGCCTTTCCTTGCCTCTGCCTCTGTCCTGCTCTGCCCTTGTCCCATCCCAGCAGCTGTCACTCTGCAGCCCTGCCACACAGGCAGCTGGCAGCTGGGTCACCTCCCCACGGCACAGCTGCAAGCACTGAGCACGTGTGAGGCAGTTGGTTGCTGTCTCCTCCCTGCCCCCGCCTTCCACCCTCCCTGGCTGCCCTTCCCTTCCCCTCACCAGCCCTGGCTGCCCTTCCCCTCCCCTTACCAGCCTGACCACCAACCTCTCCCCCTGGGCCACCCCAGCGGTGGCCAAAGCCAAGACTTGGAGCTGCCTTCTTTGTCCTGAGCCTTTGCAGGCGTGACTGAGAAGCAGCATTCCTCCACCTCTCCTGTCCCATCCTGCTCCAGCCAAGTGGGATGATGATGACACAGTAGGGCTTGGGGAGGCTTTTTGCTCTGTCTTGTCCTGCAGCCAACCTCTTTGACCTCTGGATGAACCCAACGACAGAGAGTGTCTTTGGAGCACACTCTTGCCAGTTTTACATCTGTGACCAGTTGCAATTTAAATTCCCTTTCAGTCTGGGAGAGGAAATGAGAGAGGAGCGAGGAAGAGTGATAGTTAAAATTAGAAAGAGAAGAAAAGAAAAAAGGAGCTGGATGGGAAGAACCCAAAACCAGAGAGGACAGAGGCAAATCCTGTGGTCGGAAAGAGCTCAGCAAAAGAGGAGTAAGGCAACGTTTCATAACATTAATATCTTGCTTCTGAGAAAGCAGTGGGGAAAAGCAACAGGGCCTTATCTTAGGGCTGTGGTGATGTTGAGGGGCCTGGAGCATCTCTGTGAGGAGGAAAAGCTGAGAGCAGTGAAGCTGTTTAGACTGGAGAAGAGCAGCCTGAGAAGGGATCTTCTTGGTGCTGATCAATACCTGAAGGGCAGAAGGTCAAGGGGATGGGGCCAGACTCTTTTCAGTGGTGCCCAGCAACAGCACAAGGGGCAGTAGGCATGACCTGGAACAGAGGAGGATCCATCTGAACATGAGGAAAATCTTTGTGGTGAGGTTGCTGGAGCTCTGGAACCTCCTTCTCTGGAGAGATTTCAAACCAACCTGAATGTAATTCTGAGCAACCTGCTGCAGGTGACCCTATTTGAGCAGGGGGGGTGCACTGGGTGACCCCTAAATGTCCTGTCCAACCCTCAGCATTCCCTGATTCTGCCCTTAGCCAGTGGCCAATGTAGCCCTTTCTGAATTGGCTCTGTCCTGCTTGTATCTCTGATTACAGGCTGAGAGAGTTGGGGCTCTGCAGCCTGGAGAAGGCTTCCAGCAGACCTTGGAGTGGCCTTGCAGGATCTGAAGGGGGCTCCAGGAAGGCTGGGGAGGGACTATTGACAAGGGCTTGGAATGACAGGACAAGAGGCAATGGGTTTGAAGTGGCAGAGGGGAGATTGAGACTGGATGTTAGGAGGAAGTTGTTTGCAGTGAGGGTGGTGAGACACTGGCACAGGTTGAGGGTGGTGAGACACTGGCACAGGTTTCCCAGGGAGGTTGTGGAGCACAGAAGCACCCAACGTGATCTTTGATCACGTTGGGTGCTTCTGTGCTCCACAACCTCCCTGGAGGTGTTCAAGGCCAGGTTGGATGAGACCCTGAGTGACCTGTGCTAGTGGGAGGTGTCCCTGCCTATGGCAGGGGATTGGAACTGGCTGATCTTTGAGGTCCCTTCCAACCTTCCCATTCTCTGATTCTATCCCAGTTTGGAGCAGCACAACTCTCATGTCAGAGCAAAAATGCCTCTCACCTGTTGTTTCTTATCCCCTACCAGCTAATGCCAGGCATGTCCTAAGAAGGGGAGGAAAATCAAGTTGCATGTCTGGTCCATGCTTTGCTGCAGCTGTGCCTTAGATGGTCTACAACAAGGCTGTCCCATAAGCCAGAGGCTGAAAGTTATTTGGTTTATCAATCTGTGTGTTTACAGGGCCCTCGGTATAAATACACAAACAAAGCTGCATGACCTTAAGCCCAGGGGTGATAGAAATAGAATGAAACCCAATAGTGTGAAGGCAAGCAGCTAGAGACTGCTGACTGGAATAGCTGCTTTAATCTGTGGCCCCATCCCCTGGAAACAAGCAAGCTGCAGGAGAAGGATGTGGATGGATGCTCCTCATAGCAGCGTTGGGGGGGATGCAGTTATGGAACAGCAGAACTCAGTAGCTGCTCACAGAATAAAAAAGCTATTTACAGTGAGATCAGTCAAGTGTTAAGAGCATGGGAGAAGATCTCTCTTGGCACTCCATAGACTGTTCTTCTGCTGCATATCCAAAATAGGGTGAATTTGAAGTGCAGCAGACGTAGTAAAGGGCTCCTGTGCTGATCAGGTGGACAGAAAGCCAATCAAAAGTGAGGAGCCCAGGAGAGCTTGGCATGTTTAGCCTAGCACAAAGAGGTGTTGCTGTCTATAAATACAGTGGGGAGGTAAAAAATCACAGGCAGAAGAGCTATTTAAGTTAAAGGACAGTGCTGGAACAAGAACAAATGGGTATAAGTGAGCTGGGAACAAATTTAGTCTGGAAAATAATAGAAGTTTTCTAAAGTTCTCAGCATCTTGGGTATCTATCCCTAATTCATCCTTCTCCTTGGGTTTTGGCCATTATGAAACTCCTCTGTGGTTGCTGCAGAGTCATTCCCTTTGCTTCTATCTTTCCCCTGGTATTTCTCTCTCTGTTGCATCAGTTGTGTTGCTCAATTTATTTGGTCATGCTCTCAAAACCCTTCCTCCTAACCCTCCTGTAACCTCCAGAGCAGCCCCAGAGTCAAATCATGTCTCTATTTTTTATTCCCAGCTTTTGATCTGTGTTGTCACCACTTGTTAAATTTTCAATGTGGCTAGGAGGCAAATTTCCCAATCAGCTGGAAACAGAGGGAAAAAGCCCAAAACTGTAGCTCAAGATATTCTGCCTAGACATAAAGAAAAGAGATTTGGTGGAGTCACCATCCCTGAAGGCAATTAGAGGATGTGTAGATGTGGTGCTGAGGGACATGGTTCAGTGGTGACCTGGCAGGATTAGGTTACTGATTGGACTTGATGATTTTAGGGATCTTTTCCAACCTAAATCATAGAATCATAGAGTGGTAAGGTTGGAAGTGACCTCAAAACTCAGCCAGTGTCAAACCCCTGCCACAGACAGGGACACCTCCCACTAGCACAGGTCACTCAAGGACTCATCCAATCTGGCCTTGAACACCTGCAGGGAGCTTGTGGAGCACAGAAGCACAAAATGTGATTAANCCTTGTTGAATGTCCTGAGGTTGGCCTGGGCACAGCTCTGCAGCCTGTGCAGGTCCCTCTGGATGGATCCCTGCCCTCTAGCAAGTGACTGTGCCACACAGCTTGGTGCCAGCTGCACACTTGCTGAGGCTGCGCTGATTCCTCTGTCCTTGGCACTGACAAAGATGATTCTATGTAGTGATGCATGGCACAGTTCTTCCCCAGGGATGGGACTTTCGTCTTCCCGGTGGTGAACTTCATGAGGTGCCTCTTGGCTCACTTCTCTAGAGTGCCTAAAGTCCCTCTGAATGGCAGAGCACCTACCTGCTGCAGCAACCACTCACAGCAGCTTCACACCCTCTGCAAACTTGCTGAGGATGCACTCTTCATGTGTTTGGAACTAGTTTCTGGGAGGGTTTGTTCCATCACCTTCCCAGAGGCCATGAGAAACTCCCAAGCTTCTTGTTCCCCAAATCCTCCTTCTTGAGAGGGAGGAAAAGGGAGCTGGTGGAGTCCTCATCCCTGGAGGGATTTAAAAGCCACCTGGATATGGTGCTGAGGGACATGGTTTAGTGGTGACCTGGCAGTGCTGGGTTGGACCTGATGCTCTGAAAGGTCCCTTCCAACCTACATGATTGTGTGATGTTCTAAAGAAGCTTTTTGTAGAACAGCACTGGGACAGGTTCTTCAGGTAAGTGAGGAAGATGGTGGCACCTGCATCCTCAGGGTTCCTCAGCCTTAGCTGAGCAGTCTCAGATAACCTGTTGCAGTGCTGCCAAGTACTCTGCTTCCAGCAAAGCCTGGGCCTGGTTATCTGCAGGCTCCTTCCGACCAGTATCTGAATGCTGTGATGAAATCCAAGGGATCTGGTTGAGTTCTGCCCACTGGCCAATTTTCTTCATGTCAGCAGCAGCCCAAGAGAAGTGATTGTGTCAGAAGTGGGCTTCCTGAGTCAGTTCTAGCATAGCCAGGGGGCTGGTTGTGAAACAGCTGTGTCAGCTCTGGGCTTGGCCTGTGGTTGAGCAAAAATCAGGCAGTCCTCAGCTTCTTGGCCACTGACACAAGATGTTGTTGCTGGACTTCAGCCTGGCCTTGGTGAGAGCCACCTCATGAAGAGCTGTGATGCCTAAGATGATCATTAACACAGCACCAGGACAACTAATGATCTTACAGAGACACTGGGATGGAGAAATCAGAAAGCTGAAGAAGATGGATGGAGAAATACTCCCCAAGAGTTGCATAAAAACCACTCTCTCAAGGCTCTAGGGCTTGACAACCATTTCAGGGAAGAAATTTATCCCAATTTCAGCTTAAACCTCTTCTGGTGCAACTTGAAGCTATTTCCTTTTGTCCCATCTCTTGTTCCTTGGAAGAAGAGACTCACCCCCTCCTGGCTCCAGCCTCCACTCGAGTAGTCAGAGAGGATGAGAAGGTCTCCCCTGAGCCTCCTTGGCTCCAGACTGAACAACCCAGGGTCCCTCTGCCACTCCTCAGATTTGTGCTCTAGACCCTTCCCCAGTGTCATGAATGGCTCATTCCTCTAACCTTGATCATACAACCATAGAACCATAGAACCATAGAGCCATAGAACCATAGAGCCATAGAACC
>WBNM01027883.1:117079-143478 GCA_013399055.1 Ramphastos sulfuratus | reverse complement strand
TGTTGAGCTTTTCATCAACCAAAGGTCTCGTGGAATTTGGGGCTGACCAACTTTGGCCTCAAGCATGAGGCATGCTTAGAAAATTGAACATGCTTCTCCTTCATACCCTTTCAAACCTGCTGAGAGCCCTGGAAAGTGGACACCATCTCAGACACTCATCTTCTCACCATGAGAAAGACTTTAAATTGCTGGAGCTGGTCCAGATAAGGGCAATGAATCTGGTGAAGAGTCTAGACAACAAGTGTTATGAGGAGCAGCTAAGGGAACTGGAATTGTTTAGCACAGAGGAAAGGAGGTTTAAGGGAGATCTTCTGGCTGTTTACAGCTCCCTGAAAGGAGGCTGGAGTCTCTTTCCCCATGTAACAAGTGATAGTATGAGAAAAAAGGCCTCAAATTGTGCCAGAGAAGGTTTATGTTGGACATGAGGAACAATTTCTTCCCCAAAAGGGTTGTCAAGGCCTGGAACGGGTTGCCTGGGGCAGCAGTGGAGCCTTCATGCTTGGAGGGATTGAATAACCATTTAGATGTGATGCTGAGGGACGTGGTTTAGTGGTAACCTGACAGTGCTGGGTTAACAGTTGAACTTGATCTTAAAGGTCTCTTCCAATGCAAACCCTTCTGTGATTCTATAAACCTTTGCTGTGTTCCTCTTGCCCAGCACGAATTACTTTTGTTTGCCAGGAACACTGCAGGTCATGCTGAACTTGCAGGCAGCTGGCAGAAATTTCAGTTGATTTCACCAAATCTGGGATGGCTGGAAGAACTGTGTGTGCTGGGCTGGGGGAGAAACAGGAAGGAGAAGCAGCTCTTCCAGGGTGTGGAGTTTGCCCTTTCTCCTCTCCATCTTGTGTCAATCAGCACTAAACCAAGGCATCACTTCTCATTCCTTTCTCACCTTTGTTAGTGATGTCCTATTGATTAGCACAACTCTTCCTTTGAGAAGGGATCACCTCCATCTTGAGAGATACCCACACTTCTGTTATCTTCTTTAAAAGATTGGTCCACATGACCCTTGAGGTCTTTTCCAACCTGATTCTGGTTTGAGGAGACTTCATCTTTAAATACTGCAGTGCACTACAACAATTATTTCACATTATCATAGAATCAGTAAGGTTGGAAAAGACCTCAATGAACCTCAAGTCCAGCCATCATCCCAACACCACCATTCCCACTAAATCATGTCACAAAGTGCCATGTCTACATGTTTTTTGAACAACTCCAGGGATCACATCCTGGTCTCCAAGATGGTGAAACACGGGTTTGATGGATGGACCACTAGATGGATAAAGAACTGTCTTGATGGCTGCACCCAAAGAGTGGCTGTCAATGGGTCCATGTCCCATTGGGGGCCACTGACAAGTGGAGTCCCTCAGGGATCAATCCTGGGACCAGTCTTGTCCAACATCTTTGTTGGTGCCATGGACAGAGGCATTGAGTGCACCCTCAGCAAGTTTGCTGATGACACCAAGCTGTGTGGTGCAGCAGACACACTGGAGGGCAGGGATCCATCCAGAGAGACCTGGACAGGCTGGAGAGGTGGGCACAAGCCAACCTCATGAGATTCAACAAGACTGAGTGCAAGGTCCTGGATCTGGGTCAAGACNCTTTGGTGACTCCAGCACCATCCTGGGCAGCCTGTTCCAATGCCTGACCACTCTTTCAGTAAAGAATTTTTTCCTAGTCTCCAATCTAAACCTTTTCCTGTGCAACTTGAGGACATTTCCTCTTGCCCCATCACTAGTTCCTAGGGAGAAGACACTGACCCCCACAGAACATTCCTTTGCTATTTACCTCCAGAGAGAACATGGACAATTTTGAGACATTTTTAGCCAAGATAATGTGGATTCAACAACCATGTGCAAGAGCCAGTCTAGAGTCAATTTAGACTGAGGGGGACAATCTAAACAGCTTGTATTTTATTACCCTGAGATGTTTAACTTTTTTCCACCCTTTTTGAAAGGCTGGGACTGTAAGATTTGCCCTTTGCAGCTGTATGAACCATGTGTTAAGAGTAACAGAGCAATCTCAAATCCCTTTGTATTCTGGGGACATTTTTCCAAGGCATTTTGTCTTCGTAACAATACCCAGAGCTCCCTAAATTTTGGGAAGGTCATTTGTTTCCTAGCAGATAGATTCCCTTATCCAGAGCTTACTAGAGCCCAAACAACAATTTATAAACTCTAAGCTCCTTTCTCCTTCAAGATGAAGTGCTTTAGTGTTGAAGCCAAACTAAATCTTTAAATGGTATAAGAGGCATTTGGAGGTTTTTTGTTTTGTTTTTTTTTTTCCTTTTTCCCTACCCAGCTGACAGTAGGTTTACAGTTTATAATCTGGCCTTTGTAAAGGCATTTGTCAGCCTGTATATTTCATTTTAAAACACGACCACCCATGAGGATGGACGGACAGGAAGCGTTTGTTCACTTGCACCCACAGCCCATTTGAAGGCTGGCTGCAAAATAACAGAATTTAGTCACAAAAGCAAATTTTTTTTTTTTCCCCTTTTTTATATTTTTTCTTCCCTTTTTTTTTTTTCTTTGTTTGGCATTATCTTGCTATCATCTCATTTTCAAACGCAGCCTTTGTTTACAGGAAGCTAGTCCTCGGCTCTAAATTTGGAAATTCTACGTATTCCCCTAATCCTCATGCCCTAGCAGGGATGCTGGTTGTGCATCTTTGGCTTCACAAAAGACAGAGCTGCTTTTATCTTCTCTCCCAGGGTCCCTAGTTTAACTGCCCCACCAAAGGAAGACGAATCCTAGCACTCAAGGGGCAGAGGGCAAACATTCAACGTAAGTTAACAATTTAACCTGACAAGCCCCATCAGAAAATGCTTGCCTGGTGTATTTTGTTGGGGTAGGTTTCCATGTTCAGCAGAGATTTGAAGGAGTGGTTGTGTCAGTGTCCTGGTTTGAGCTAGAACAGAACTAATTCTGGTCAGGGATTTGACTTCTCGGCTCAGTCTCTGATCAGTGATGGCATTTTCTGAAGTACAGTGGCTGCCTCTAGCAGTGAGAAAGCTCATGGGTAGAGTTACTGCCAAGGGTTGGGCTGCAGAAGGGCTCTTGCTTGGACTTGCTCCTAAGAGGACCAAAACCACTGCTGAATCTTGTGTGTCATGTTGGGGTGCAGGAAGTAAGAGGTGGCATTTGTGGGGAGGGGCAGACAGGACAGATGACCCTAAATTGACCAACAAGGGATTGCATCATGAACCCAGTTCCTATATATCTGGTTCACCTCTGCCACTGCATATTTGCACATTTGCACAGGCAGTGGCTGCATCTAGCAGTGAGAGAGCTCATGGGTAGAGTTACTGCCAAGGGTTGGGCTGCAGAAAGGCTCTTGCTTGGACTTGCTCCTAAGAGGACCAAAACCACTGCTGAATCTTGTGTGTCATGTTGGGGTGCAGGAAGTAAGAGGTGGCATTTGTGGGGAGGGGCAGACAGGACAGATGACCCTAAACTGACCAACAAGGTATTACATCAAGAATCCAGCTCCTGTATATCTGGTTCACCTCTGGCACTGAGTCCAGTCTGGAACTTCCTCAGTGCTTGCCCCTAGCATCAGTGGTGATGGTGACATCATTGCCATGAAGGGTTGGATTTGATATTAGTTGTATCTCTCTATCTATTTCATTTGATTGCTATCATCCCATTAAAGCTGTTTCAATTTTCTTTCTCAACTCATCAGCCTCTCTCTCTTATTCCCTTTCTGTTGCTGTTGGGTTCACAGAGAGCATCTGTCACTTGTTTAGTGACCAGCCCAGCCCTGACCCTTAACAGTCAAGTCTTACTCACTTCTGCATTTCAAGAGAAACCTGTCCAATCCCAAAGAGAGATGAGAAATTGGACCCTGTGTTGAAGATGAGTGGCCTCCAGCTCTCAAGCAGATGCATTTGTGCATGCATCTCCATGTTGGGGGTTGAGAGAGCAGAAAGCAAGGCCAAGATGACAGGAGTTCCTCCAGGCAGAACCAGATAGAATATTGCATTCTTTCTCCCAGTATCACAAGTAACACTCAGTTTTTATCTCTATTGCTCAAAGGTTTAAAGGGAGGAAATAGCACAGTTCCAGAGAGTGTTAAAGATTTTAGTTCCCCCCTCCTCAGTTGCAAAATGTAACAATAAATAATGATTACCTAAAACATTCATGGCCTGGGGTTCAGCTCTCTGCCCCAACCACTTGGGCAGACCTCTCTTCTCTTCCAACTGGGTCCATCATCTGTCAGTCACTTCACAAAGACTTTGCAACCCCTTTTTGTTCATTGCCTGATGCTATTAACTCTGATGCTCAAGAAGTCTTTTTGCACAGGAAACCATGAGCAAGTGAGATGGGTTCCAGAAAATTCCATCATTTCTACAGCTAAGACACAGTAAATTGATCACTCACCTCCATGGTACATTAGCCAGCCTTGGTAGGGCAAACTACATGGGAGCTTGTAGGAAAATGACATTACACACAAGAAGAGCTGCTGGGAGGATCTATCATGACCTTTTGGCACTCAAACAGACCTAAAAGAAAGCTAAGGGACAGACTTTTTAGCAGGCCCTATTGGGACAGGACACGGGGGAATGATTTAAACTTTAAAAGGGAGATTCAGTCCTGAATAGGAGGAATTTTTTTTTTTACAGAGGGTGGTGAAACCCTGGCCCAGGTTGCCCAAAGATGTAGTAGAAGCCCCATCCCTGGAACTGTTCCAGGTCGGGCTGTTTGGGGCTCTGAGCAACCTACTGTAGTTGCAGATGCCCCTGCTGACTGCAGGGAGAGTGGAGTAGATGAGCTTGAAAGGTCCCTTTCAACCCAAACCAGTCCATGTTTCTATGAAAAGCTGTGTAGGTCACTGCCCATGAGACCAACAAACCAGCCATGTGTTACAAACAAATGAAACACGAGATACAAGCACTGGAGTTGCCTCAGTTACGTTAAAAGAGTAAAAGAGTCTCAAGCAGGGCCTAGGAACACAAGAAAAGCAAATAGAAAAGCTATGTTCTGTGTCTACCTCTTCTTTTATGGGGTCTTTCTGATCAGTGGAGAACAGGGTTGTCTAAGCTAGTCCCAAGTACGTGGCCTTTCCCAGACATGAAGCACCATCAGCCAGTGGTGTTGGTGCAATAAAATTAGGAGTGCTGATGACACCACCAGCACTTCTTTGTGCAAAGAGGACAGGAAGGATTGCAGGGACAGATGCAAAGAGAGGACTGGGGATAATAATAGGACAATATCACAAAGGCAAGAGGAGAATGCATGCACCATGGGAGGGGAAAAAAAATACATCACCCAGGATATTTTAAAGTCCTCCCTTCATGTCACAATAGCAAATGCCACCATTGTTTTGCCACAGGACTGCAGGCTTGTGGCATTGTGCTGTTAACAACCCCCTGTGCATGCCAAGGGTAAACCTGCTCTCTGTCTGTCTGTCCTCCTGCTGAAAGCCTGGTTTTATTCTTCATGCATCTGGCAGTCCAGACCATTTTTTGATGCATGCAGGCCTCGGTTTCTTGGCTGAAGGCAGCAGTAGTCAGCGGGCAGGACTGCAAAGCATGCCTGCAGTGCTAATGCTGTTTCTGGCCATTCCTGATCCGCATCCTTCCTCCAAACTTGGGCTGTGAACATCTACGGTCACCAGGTTGACTGTCTTGCTGTGCATAAGCCTTTCCAGGCATCCTAGAGATCAAAAACACTTTCCAAAACAGGCATCAGATTTCTCGTGGTGGCTAATAGCTCCATCCATGCTTTTAGCAGCGAGGCTGCGTAATGTCATCAGAGGGAAGGCTGCTGTGTTCCTTTCTCATTTCTACATCTACAAGGGGAAAAAATCACCCCTCTGCATTTTCAAAGCAAGTGTCAAGGTCTACAGAGTTCACCTGGGCTTTTGCAAGAGCTACTGGAACATGTCCAGAGAAGGATGATGAAGCTGGTGATGAAGGGTGATGAAGGGTGATGAAGCCTGGAGCACAGCCCTGTGAGGAGAGGCTGAGGAAGCTGGGGGTGTTTAGCCTGGAGAAGAGGAGGCTCAGGAGTGACCTCATTGCTGTCTACAACTACCTGAAAGGAGGTTGTAGCCAGGTGGAGTTGGTCTCTTCTCCCAGATGATCAGCAACAGAACAAGGGGACACAGTCTCAAGTTGTGCTGGAGGAGGTCTAGGCTGAATATTAGGAGGAAATTCTTGACAGAGAGAGTGATTGGCATTGGAATGGGCTGCCCAGGGAGGTGATGGAGTCGCTGTCCCTGGAGGTGTTGAAGAAAATCCTGGATGGAGCACTTAGTGCCATGGTCTAGTTGCTTGGCTAGGGCTGGGTGATAGGTTGGACTGGATGAGCTTGGAGGTCTCTTCCAACCTGGTTGATTCTATGATTCTATGATAGGATTCAACCCAGCTTCCAGAGATGCTCTCTTGCCTTGCAATGTTGAGCCCAAACCTCAAGGCCAAAGGAGACAGTTCTTCTACATATTCCACAGATCTTTCAGTGGAATAACCTCTTGTTGCAGCACTGAGCTCAGCTCCAGATCATAGAAACCCAGAACCATAGAATCAGCTGTAGAATCATAGAATACACTAGGTTGGAAGGGATCTCTTGAAGTCATCTAGTCCAACCTATGGCCAGTGTTGAGGTTTCCCTTTTCTTCCACAACAATCATTCCAGAACCAGAAAGCACAGATTTCTCCAGAGCTGCAACATCCCTTATTACTCTGTGTTGGACTGACTCATAGATTCACTTCCACAGAGAATCAGAGAATCATAGAATAGTTTGAGTTGGAAGATCTTTAAAGACCATCTAGCCCAACCCCCTCTGCAGTAAGCAGGGACATACCCAAGTGGGTCAGACTGCTCAGAGCCCTCTCACATGTGTTATCTTCTTTTCCTACATGGCTATTTTAGCATCTTTTCTGCATTTCTTCCTGACATACAGCTTCCACAATCAATAACCTACACAAACTTTGGAGACAGCTCAATAGTTCAGTATTTCTTCCTTTTCTGAAGACTCCTACAAAGACAATCCGTGCTACTTGCTGCATCCTTCACTGAATTTGAATATGAAGGATTATTTTGCATTACTAAGGCAAGGGTAATTGTATTTTTCAGGGCCTGAAGCTGACATGAAGTTCTATTAGAGACCATGTTATTCATTTGGAGCATGTCCCCAAGCTCACCAGTGAGGATTTAAAACTGTGATCTGCTAAGTCTGAGAACATACTGGGAAGGCAGAGGAATGTCCCTGTGCAAAAGATGCTCTCACTGCCCCTCATTTAAAAGCTCCAGATGTGCTGGCTGCTTTAGTCTGAATTGGGGCATATTTTAGGGCATATCTGGAGACAGGAATTCAAACCTGGTCAGTTCCTTCTCTCCCATTTCCCCCATCCCCCTTGTTTTCTGGATTTCCTGCAGCCTTGCTGGAAATGTGAGTAGCTCTGCTGAGCTGCCTGGACCTTGCTGTGACTATAAGGATTGTATTTAAGTTTTCTAGGAAACCTGGAACAGCCCCACTGACCCACATCTTTGGCATAGGCAGTAAAAATTATTTTTATAACAACATCTAAACCACTCCGCTGTGGTTCAGTAAACAGCAAATTTATTTTGGGATTTCATCCCAGTCTTAAGACTGCTTCATTTTCCTCAATAATGACCATTACATTATTAGTTTTAGCCTTATGAATCCTATTCCCAACACTCAACCTTTATTTATTATTTGTAAGGGGCATAGATCATCCTGCCTTATAACTGTAAATATTCTACTTAGGCAGAGCCCAGCACATCCTCTTTGTTTAAAGTCTAAGCTGTGATGTTTTACATAAATTTGTTTCCTTTCCAAGTTGAAAGGTCTGAAAGATAAATCCCTGAGTATCCTAACGTGTGTGAACCTTAGCCTGAGCCCAGCCTGCACCCCAGCCCACCCGAGGGATCTCCTTCCAGCTCAACTGGTTGTGGTGTCAACATCCAGAGATAAATAATAATCAGGGAAAAGGGAAAACAAAACAAAACAAAATCATCTTGAAAGTGGTTTGTAACTGAGCTTAAATGCAGCCAGGGGATGAGTAATGGAGGGACTGCTGTAGCTGCAGATGTGCCTGCTCACTGCAAGGGAGTTGGGCTTGGTTACCTTTAAAGGTACCTTACAACCCAAACCCTTCTATGATTTGATGATTCTGTGACTCCTGAAACATATTCCTGGGAAAAATTACTTCACTGACTCTCATGATGGGTCAGAAGGTTACAAAGCATTTTACTACAGGGCTGTAAAGTAGGAGTTAGAGTATCATGAGTACAATAATAGAAGTCATTGCACTTGGGATGCATTATACTGCCTGATAGGGTTGGGCATTGGAACAGGCTGCCCAGAGAGGTGGTGGAGTCATCATCCCTGGAGATGTTCAAAAAATATGTAGCCATGAATCTTCAGGAGATGGTTTAATGGACAGTTGTGTTGACAGTTGGATTTGGTCATCTTAGAGGTCTTTTCCAACCTGGAGGTGTTTAAAAGGAGACTGGATGAGACACTTATTGTTGTGGTTTAGTTAATTAGAAAGTGTTTGGTGAGAGGTTGGACTCAATCTCAAAGGTCTTTTCCAACCTGGAGGTGTTTAAAATGAGACTGAATGAGGCACTTAATGTTGTGGTTTAGTTAATTAGAAAGTGTTTGGTGAGAGGTTGGACTCAATCTCAAAGGTCTTTTCCAACCTGGTTAACTCTGTGATTCTGTGAATTCTGTGATTTTATCATTCTAAGTATCATCCACGGCCATATAACACGGTTAATCAAAATAATTTGAAGGATCAGCCTGGTAAATGAAGGCAATGGAGCAGCTTTAAATAACATTTGGACCTCTTCTGAGTGATCAAGTGACAAGATTCACTGGGTAGGTTTTTTTTTTTTTTACAGTCGTGGCTTTGCTGTGTGAGAATCATCTGCTTCCTCCAGCTGCAGACACCACAGCCTACCAACTCCATGCTAATATTTCAGCTTTGGAAGATGAATTTGGCTTTATTTGCTTTGTTTCCAGTAGAATGAAGTATGAGATTCTGATGGTAGCCCTGGAGGAAGCTGATTTATTTTGCATTAGTTCAAAGTCAGCCTGTTGATGAGACATCTTTTCAAAAGGAGAAGTGTGAAAGTGGTTGCTTTCAGAGCAAAGTAGCACTTTGTGGTTTGGTTGGTTNTGCTGTAGCTGCAGATGTGCCTGCTCACTGCAAGGGAGTTGGGCTTGGTTACCTTTAAAGGTACCTTACAACCCAAACCCTTCTATGATTTGATGATTCTGTGACTCCTGAAACATATTCCTGGGAAAAATTACTTCACTGACTCTCATGATGGGTCAGAAGGTTACAAAGCATTTTACTACAGGGCTGTAAAGTAGGAGTTAGAGTATCATGAGTACAATAATAGAAGTCATTGCACTTGGGATGCATTATACTGCCTGATAGGGTTGGGCATTGGAACAGGCTGCCCAGAGAGGTGGTGGAGTCATCATCCCTGGAGATGTTCAAAAAATATGTAGCCATGAATCTTCAGGAGATGGTTTAATGGACAGTTGTGTTGACAGTTGGATTTGGTCATCTTAGAGGTCTTTTCCAACCTGGAGGTGTTTAAAAGGAGACTGGATGAGACACTTATTGTTGTGGTTTAGTTAATTAGAAAGTGTTTGGTGAGAGGTTGGACTCAATCTCAAAGGTCTTTTCCAACCTGGAGGTGTTTAAAATGAGACTGAATGAGGCACTTAATGTTGTGGTTTAGTTAATTAGAAAGTGTTTGGTGAGAGGTTGGACTCAATCTCAAAGGTCTTTTCCAACCTGGTTAACTCTGTGATTCTGTGAATTCTGTGATTTTATCATTCTAAGTATCATCCACGGCCATATAACACGGTTAATCAAAATAATTTGAAGGATCAGCCTGGTAAATGAAGGCAATGGAGCAGCTTTAAATAACATTTGGACCTCTTCTGAGTGATCAAGTGACAAGATTCACTGGGTAGGTTTTTTTTTTTTTTACAGTCGTGGCTTTGCTGTGTGAGAATCATCTGCTTCCTCCAGCTGCAGACACCACAGCCTACCAACTCCATGCTAATATTTCAGCTTTGGAAGATGAATTTGGCTTTATTTGCTTTGTTTCCAGTAGAATGAAGTATGAGATTCTGATGGTAGCCCTGGAGGAAGCTGATTTATTTTGCATTAGTTCAAAGTCAGCCTGTTGATGAGACATCTTTTCAAAAGGAGAAGTGTGAAAGTGGTTGCTTTCAGAGCAAAGTAGCACTTTGTGGTTTGGTTGGTTTCTTAATGGCTTCTGTCCCCTCAGTGCACTCCTTCAGCTGCTCAACACGAACTTACAGCTAATACTAACCCAGCCAAAGGTGCACCTGAGCTATTAATTCGCATAAAACAGGAGAACATAAAGGTCTCCTCCACACTGACACTGTGGTGATGATAAAAAGCTGATTTTACATGCCTGGGGTCCAACTGGATTTACAATGAGGAAGGACAACATTGAGATGTGAATGTCTTCCTTCATGCCCTCCCCCAACCCTGGGGCAATGCTTCAGCTCCCAAATCGCTGAGAAAAGACCTTGTTGCTTTGATGAATGTTTCCTTTCCCAAAAGTCCCAAACCTTATCTCCACTGGAACTGCTCTGAGCCATAATGTCCTCATCATCCCTGCAAAGAGCTTTGGCACCCATGAGCCTACCCAGCATTGTCCACATACCCCAACCAACAAGGGGTTAACATGACCAATCCAACTCAGCAGGAAAGGCTTTATCATGAGCAGATCAGTGGTAAAAGTGAGTCACCACTGCCCAGAGGTCATCGTTGTGGTGGCCTGGTTGGTGTCCAACATCAGGGGAAGAACAACCAGAGCCACAACACCCCATTGGAGGTACCACCAACACTCTATGGGGTGGAGGTAGTCCCAGTCAGGTCTCCTTAGACACCAGTAACCACGTATTTCATTTGTAGCCTCAAAAATGGTCATTTTGGGTTGCTTTTCCCACTTTTCCCTTCCTTTTGACACCAGGGAGGGCACTGCTTGTTCCGGGTAGATGGAAAGAAGGGAGGAGATGGATGCTTCACCAGTGATGTCACCAGCCCTGAGTAAATTCTCTGACCAAAAGTTAAGACCAGCAGAAAGAAGCACACTGCATCCTTTAAATGCCAGATCTCCATTTGCTAGCAGCATGACAGGAACAATCAGGGCCCTTAATAGCCAGCTGCTAAGTCATCAGGTATAAATATTTACAGAGACAGATTGCAACATGGACATTCCTCCAGATGCAAGAGGATCCCAGTCATTGTGTGGCATTTTCACCTTACACAAAAGATCCCATTTTAGACACTGCTTGCCTCCTCAGCCATAAAACGACAGAAATAGCACTTTATGGAAAATACAGACACGTACCCATGCTGTAGGAGCTGTTCCCTCTCTCCTCTTCACAGAATCACAGAACGTCAGGGACTGGAAGGGACCTGGAAAGATCATCTAGTCCAACCAGAGCAGNGAAAGTGTTTGGTGAGAGGTTGGACTCAATCTCAAAGGTCTTTTCCAACCTGGTTAACTCTGTGATTCTGTGAATTCTGTGATTTTATCATTCTAAGTATCATCCACGGCCATATAACACGGTTAATCAAAATAATTTGAAGGATCAGCCTGGTAAATGAAGGCAATGGAGCAGCTTTAAATAACATTTGGACCTCTTCTGAGTGATCAAGTGACAAGATTCACTGGGTAGGTTTTTTTTTTTTTTACAGTCGTGGCTTTGCTGTGTGAGAATCATCTGCTTCCTCCAGCTGCAGACACCACAGCCTACCAACTCCATGCTAATATTTCAGCTTTGGAAGATGAATTTGGCTTTATTTGCTTTGTTTCCAGTAGAATGAAGTATGAGATTCTGATGGTAGCCCTGGAGGAAGCTGATTTATTTTGCATTAGTTCAAAGTCAGCCTGTTGATGAGACATCTTTTCAAAAGGAGAAGTGTGAAAGTGGTTGCTTTCAGAGCAAAGTAGCACTTTGTGGTTTGGTTGGTTTCTTAATGGCTTCTGTCCCCTCAGTGCACTCCTTCAGCTGCTCAACATGAACTTACAGCTAATACTAACCCAGCCAAAGGTGCACCTGAGCTATTAATTCACATAAAACAGGAGAACATAAAGGTCTCCTCCACACTGACACTGTGGTGATGATAAAAAGCTGATTTTACATGCCTGGGGTCCAACTGGATTTACAATGAGGAAGGACAACATTGAGATGTGAATGTCTTCCTTCATGCCCTCCCCCAACCCTGGGGCAATGCTTCAGCTCCCAAATCGCTGAGAAAAGACCTTGTTGCTTTGATGAATGTTTCCTTTCCCAAAAGTCCCAAACCTTATCTCCACTGGAACTGCTCTGAGCCATAATGTCCTCATCATCCCTGCAAAGAGCTTTGGCACCCATGAGCCTACCCAGCATTGTCCACATACCCCAACCAACAAGGGGTTAACATGACCAATCCAACTCAGCAGGAAAGGCTTTATCATGAGCAGATCAGTGGTAAAAGTGAGTCACCACTGCCCAGAGGTCATCGTTGTGGTGGCCTGGTTGGTGTCCAACATCAGGGGAAGAACAACCAGAGCCACAACACCCCATTGGAGGTACCACCAACACTCTATGGGGTGGAGGTAGTCCCAGTCAGGTCTCCTTAGACACCAGTAACCACGTATTTCATTTGTAGCCTCAAAAATGGTCATTTTGGGTTGCTTTTCCCACTTTTCCCTTCCTTTTGACACCAGGGAGGGCACTGCTTGTTCCGGGTAGATGGAAAGAAGGGAGGAGATGGATGCTTCACCAGTGATGTCACCAGCCCTGAGTAAATTCTCTGACCAAAAGTTAAGACCAGCAGAAAGAAGCACACTGCATCCTTTAAATGCCAGATCTCCATTTGCTAGCAGCATGACAGGAACAATCAGGGCCCTTAATAGCCAGCTGCTAAGTCATCAGGTATAAATATTTACAGAGACAGATTGCAACATGGACATTCCTCCAGATGCAAGAGGATCCCAGTCATTGTGTGGCATTTTCACCTTACACAAAAGATCCCATTTTAGACACTGCTTGCCTCCTCAGCCATAAAACGACAGAAATAGCACTTTATGGAAAATACAGACACGTACCCATGCTGTAGGAGCTGTTCCCTCTCTCCTCTTCACAGAATCACAGAACGTCAGGGACTGGAAGGGACCTGGAAAGATCATCTAGTCCAACCAGAGCAGAGCACACCTTGTCAAATGTGTGCTCAAGTAAAGTATTGCAACTAGAGCAGGCTGCTCAGAGCCCCAGGCAACCTGACCTGGAATGCTTCCAGGGATGGGGCATCTTCCTCCTCTCTGAGCAACCTGGGGCAGGGTCTCACCACTCTCAGTGTACAAAGTGTCTTCCTTAGATCTAGTGTGAATCTCCCTTCTTTCCCTGGAAAATCAGGCTGAGACTGAAGCAGATGAAGCAACTCAGGAGGTGGTGAGGCAGTACTTCACATCACTATTAGAAGCAATTGCTAACACAAAGCAATTCCAAATTTAAAACCAACTGTTTTACTTAAGGGATGATGAGCAGAAACCAGAACACAGGAGGTTCCATGTGAACATAGGAAATGCTTCTTGGAGAGTGCATGAGCCTTGAAGCAGGCTGNTCCTGTAGGCCCCCTTCAGATACTGGAAGGCTACTAAGGTCTGCTTGAAACCTTCTCTTCTCCAGGCTGCAGACCCCCATTTGTGGAGTCTCCTTCTCTGGTGAGACTCCAAACCCACCTGCACATTGCAATCCTGTGAGTAACTCTGCTTTTGCAGGAGTGTTGGACTACAATGATGCCCAGAGGTCACTTCCAACCCCCCACCACGCTGGGATTCTGGGATTCCCTGATTTCTTAAGGCCACCCTGCTTCCCTGCACCACACACCAACTGTATTCCTCCAAGATCAGCTGCTGATGCTCCAGTTTATGTCGGTGAGCCTGGCTGGTGGTTTCTGCTGAGGTGCTGATGTTTTTTCCTTTTGTATGTCCAGAAACTCCTCCCTCAACTCGTGGTGTGAAACGATTACGATGCAGTCCGGGCTGGAGCCAAAAGTCAGGAAACATGGCAGATTTTCAATGAAAATCTTATTGGTTGGTTTACAAAAAAAATGCTAAAATGTGCCTATCTTGTGCTGAAAAGGGAACAGAAGTTATCCTGCAGCATGCCTGACTGCCTTCTTTTACTGATTCCAGACGCCAGGCCAGGCAGGATCTGGCAATTTTCACTATCGTGTTATCACTCTGCAATATGTCAGCAAATTCTTGTACAAACATGATTTTTTAAAAGCCACGTTCTATCACTTCTTCATAATCATGACTGATAGTGAATCTAATCTGAATTGGGTTTGAAGGAGGCACAAGAACAATGAAGTGCCATTAGGAGCCTGGGGGGGAGCACATCCTGTACTTTCATTTTCAAAGCCAGGCGGTCACTTCAGAATCAATTCTCCTCGGTGCTGAAAAAAGAGATAGGCTTGGGAACAAAATACACACCTCTTTAGGCACCTGGAGTTCATAGTAAATGGTGTTTGTGCCATGCAGAATGTCAACAAGCAGTGGTAGAGGTTTGCATAGGTATGAGTAGCCTGTTGGAACCTGCTGCGGTGTCTCATCTGAGCAGACAGCACCAAGCTATGCAGTGTGGTTGACACACCTGAGGGGTGGGATTCATTCAGACCTGGACCTGGACAAGCTGGAGAAGTGGGACTGGCTCAGCCTCAGAAGGTTCAACAAGTGCAAGGTCCAAGTGCAAGGTCCTGCACATGGGTCTGGGCAACCCCCAGTATCAACCCAGTCTGTGAGCGAGCAGCTGGAGAGCAGTCCTGTGGAAAAGGATTTAGGGGTGCTGGGGTTAAAATATGAACATGAGCTGGCAATGTGTCCTTATAGTCCAGAACAAACCATGTCATGGTCTGTATCCCCAGCAGTATGGGCAGCAGATGGAGGGAGGGGATTCTGCCCCTCTGCTCTACTTTGCTGAGAGTCCACTGGCAGTGACTGAACCTCACACAAAAATACTCAATGACTGCAGCGAGCTGTATGCTTGAGCAGGGATGCAAATTTTCTCAAAATCCCAGAATATCAGGGTGGTGAGGGTTGGAAGGGACCTCTGAAGATCATCTAGCTCAATCTATCTGCTGAAGCAAGGTCACCCACAGCAGGCTATCCAGGGTCACAATGTCCAGAGGGGATTGAAATCTCTCCAGAGGAGACTCCACAACCCCACCAAGCAGCCTGTTCCAGGGCTCCAACACCTTCACAGCAAAGAAGTTTCTCCTCATGTTCAGATGGAACATCCTGGTTCAAGTTTGTGCCCATTGCACCTTCTCCTATCACTGGGCACCACTGAAAAGAGTCTGGCCCCATCCTCCTGCCAATCAGCTTTTATCTGTTGAACAGTGTTGAAAAGATCCCCTCTCAAGGCTCCTCTTTTCCAAGCTAAACAGCCCCAGGTCCCTCAGCCTTTGGTCCTCACAAAGATGCTCCAGTCCCCTCAGCGCCTTTGAGCCTCTGCTGCACTCTCTCCAGTAGTTTCTTGTCTCTCTTGAGCTGAGGAGCCCAGAACTGGACACAATACTTAAGACATGTCCTCACTAGGGAAGAGTGCAAGGGGGAAAGAACCTCCCTTGATCTGCTGCTCACACTTTTCTTTATGCATCCCAGGACACCATGACTTGCAATGCTGCAGGGTAAAGGGAAGGAAAAGAAGAAAAAGGGAAAAAAGAGGAGGCTGAGGGGAGGCCTCATTGCTGTCTGCAACTACCTGAAGGGACGTTATGGAGAGGCTGCTGCTGGGCTCTTCTCACAGGTAGCTGGAGACAGAACAAGGGGGAATGGCCTCAAGCTGAGGCTGGGTAGGTTTAGATTGGACATTAGGAAAAAGTTTTTTCTTGGAGAGAGTGGTGGTCAGGCACTGGAATGAGCTGCCCAGGGAGATGGTTGAGTCACTCACCCTGGATGTGTTTAAGGTTCATTTGGATATGGTGCTTAGGGATATGGTTTAAGGTGAATCTTGTAGAGTAGGGTTCTAGGTTGGCCTTGGTGATCCTGAGGGTCTTTTCCAACCTGGATGTTTCTGTCATTCTGTGATTTTGGTAAACACAAACCTCTCCCAGCTGCCAAGCAAAATTAACCACACTCAACTTTTTCAGTCTCTCCCTCAGCTGAGTGAAGCATGGTCCTTTGGAGGGGAGATGGGTTTCATGCTGTCACAGTCAAGGAGTACCTGAGACTTTCAAGTGGCTGATTTGACATAACCTTTTAAATATGTGTCCCAATTGCACGAGCAAGCACAACCTTGTCCATCCCTGCCCTCTCACCAAATGGAGCCCTTCGCCAGGGAGGTTCTCCAGGGCAACTCCTGCATACCAGAGGTAATAACCTCCAATACCTTAAGTCAAAAAGCCAAGTAAAGCTCACGAGGTAATGCATTTGGGATTAAGTTTTAAAAGGCTCCTGTCACTAACAATCCATCTGCTAGCCACGGGGAGGTTTTTGTAGGGCTAACATCGGCATTGAGGGATGGAGGTCTTGCACAGCTTACCAAACAAACCCAGGAGAGGAGGCAGCTCTGGGGGTGCAAGAGGAGCACCCCAACCCTACCATAGACTCACTGCCCCCTGCATGGCTCCCACCCTGCCTTTTCAGAAGGGCAGAAAGTGGTGGGGGTGGGAATAAAAAAATGCAAGAAGCTGGACTCAGTCCATTTTTGACTCACTCAATGTGTCTGGGATGTAGACAGATGCTGTTTAGACAGGCTGGTTTGGTGGGTGGCCGGGAGAGGAGACCATGGCTGTACAGTTTATAGAAGGCTCCCGGCATAAATGAACTGTTGAAGACCATTGGAAGCCTCAGTGAAATCACAACATGCAGANATAAAGTAAACACCCATACAGGGAGCTAAAGTGAAAATAAAACAAGACATTAGCAGATCTAAAGTTTCCCTGCATCGAGGATAAGGAACAGACGTGGCTTTTCCCTGCTCCTGTCTAGTCTTGCTAGGTGGAAAGCTAATATTTGAGGTCATGCTTCAGTGGGGAGCATTTGTATATCGAAAAAAAGTCTGTCCACACTGGTCTGCCCAGTTGCCAGCCTTCATGGGGTGAAAAAAAGGAGCAGATTTGGAGTTTCCTGGGTTTATTTAGAGATAAGCTGAAGATGACCTTTCACTCCCACACACACCAGCCGCCTCAAAATTGAACCATCTCCATCCTTGAGTCCTGTGTTCACAGAGCTCCGTAGTTTAATATGACAAATTATTACCAAATGCTTAAATTTTGAGACTGAAGAGGTGTGGGATCATAGAGAAAGCCACCAAGGCTGAGCTCCAGCCTATGTTCCCCACTTAAGTTCTAGCAATCTGCATAAAGCTGCTCCTTAAACCACAGAGGCAACAAATCAAGGCATTGTTTTGCTCCTCCTGTCCTGTGTTTTAAGGGCTGGGAAAGCCACCTGGGATGTCCCAGTTCCTCTCCCCTTGCTCTGAAAGAGGCACCACCCCAAAACCTTGGCACTCAGGGGTGGTCAGATAATTTTGCAGAGATCCAAAGCATCCCTGTGAACGGAGGGCATAAAGAAGAATGTAACCAGCAGATTAACAGAGGTTTTCCTTCCCCTCTACTCTGGTGGCCTGGTGAGGACACATCTGGAGTATTGTGTCCAATTCTGGGCTCCACAGTTCAAGAGAGGCAAGGAACTACTGGAGAGAGCCCAGCAGAGACTCCAAAGATGCTGAGGGGACTGGAACATCTCTGTGAGAAGGAAAGGCTGAGAAGCCTGAGGCTATTTAGCCTGGAGAGCAGCCGTCTGGGAGGGGATTGCTCAGCACTGATCAACAGATAAGAGAGATAAAAGATGAGGCCAGACTCTTTTCAGTGATAGGACAAGGCACGACGCACACAAATTGGAACCAAGATGTTCCATCTGAACATGAGGAGAAACTTCTTGGCTGTGAGGGTGCTGGAGCCCTGGAGAAGGCTGCCCAGAGAGTTTGTGGAGTCTCCTTCTCGTGGAGAGATCTCAAACCCACCTGGACATTGTGATTCTAGGCAACTGCTGTAGGTGACCCTGCTTCAGCAGGCAGATTGGACTAGATGATCCCCAGAGATCCTTTCTAATCCCCACCATGCCGAGATTCTGGAATTCTGTGAATATTTTTCCCTGCCCCACCCAGGCTGGAGCTGGGAATCCCATGGGATAAAAGAGGTTGGAGGGGGGGTGTGTGTGGAATCTATCAAAAATAGATGAGAATGTGTCCTTACTGTGTGATGAGAATCTGTCATTAAACCATTGTCCATCCTGGAAATTAAATATTTCCAGGTCAGAAAATAGGAGTTAAAGTTGATCTAAAAATAATTGACTATTCTGAACCAAGTCATGACAAATTTATCTCTGGAGCTTGGAGGATTTCNAAAAGGGGGAAAGGTGGGGGGGGAGAAAAAAAAAAAAAAAAGGAGAAAAAAAAAAAAAAAAAAAAGAAAAAAAAAAAGAAGCTCTTTTAGAAAAGGCGAAGAGAGAAAGGGATGTTTTGATGGAGTTTGTGAAAATTACAATGAGGTGAGTTTCACTAAAGCCTGCATTCATTTGCCTCCCTCCCCCCCNGTTGCCAGCCTTCATGGGGTGAAAAAAAGGAGCAGATTTGGAGTTTCCTGGGTTTATTTAGAGATAAGCTGAAGATGACCTTTCACTCCCACACACACCAGCCGCCTCAAAATTGAACCATCTCCATCCTTGAGTCCTGTGTTCACAGAGCTCCGTAGTTTAATATGACAAATTATTACCAAATGCTTAAATTTTGAGACTGAAGAGGTGTGGGATCATAGAGAAAGCCACCAAGGCTGAGCTCCAGCCTATGTTCCCCACTTAAGTTCTAGCAATCTGCATAAAGCTGCTCCTTAAACCACAGAGGCAACAAATCAAGGCATTGTTTTGCTCCTCCTGTCCTGTGTTTTAAGGGCTGGGAAAGCCACCTGGGATGTCCCAGTTCCTCTCCCCTTGCTCTGAAAGAGGCACCACCCCAAAACCTTGGCACTCAGGGGTGGTCAGATAATTTTGCAGAGATCCAAAGCATCCCTGTGAACGGAGGGCATAAAGAAGAATGTAACCAGCAGATTAACAGAGGTTTTCCTTCCCCTCTACTCTGGTGGCCTGGTGAGGACACATCTGGAGTATTGTGTCCAATTCTGGGCTCCACAGTTCAAGAGAGGCAAGGAACTACTGGAGAGAGCCCAGCAGAGACTCCAAAGATGCTGAGGGGACTGGAACATCTCTGTGAGAAGGAAAGGCTGAGAAGCCTGAGGCTATTTAGCCTGGAGAGCAGCCGTCTGGGAGGGGATTGCTCAGCACTGATCAACAGATAAGAGAGATAAAAGATGAGGCCAGACTCTTTTCAGTGATAGGACAAGGCACGACGCACACAAATTGGAACCAAGATGTTCCATCTGAACATGAGGAGAAACTTCTTTGCTGTGAGGGTGCTGGAGCCCTGGAGAAGGCTGCCCAGAGAGTTTGTGGAGTCTCCTTCTCGTGGAGAGATCTCAAACCCACCTGGACATTGTGATTCTAGGCAACTGCTGTAGGTGACCCTGCTTCAGCAGGCAGATTGGACTAGATGATCCCCAGAGATCCTTTCTAATCCCCACCATGCCGAGATTCTGGAATTCTGTGAATATTTTTCCCTGCCCCACCCAGGCTGGAGCTGGGAATCCCATGGGATAAAAGAGGTTGGAGGGGGGGTGTGTGTGGAATCTATCAAAAATAGATGAGAATGTGTCCTTACTGTGTGATGAGAATCTGTCATTAAACCATTGTCCATCCTGGAAATTAAATATTTCCAGGTCAGAAAATAGGAGTTAAAGTTGATCTAAAAATAATTGACTATTCTGAACCAAGTCATGACAAATTTATCTCTGGAGCTTGGAGGATTTCTCTTCCTTTATTACCATTTCAAGTGTTATGATGAAAAATACAGGCATTTAAAATAAACCCTGCTGCTTTATGTTTAAACCCCCATGCCTCTCCCTACCCTGGACTTTCTGGACCTTTGGAAGAATTCATTCACTTCCTGAGGTCACAGAATAAAACTGTCCAGCTATGAAAAAACGTGCAGCCTCATGCTAATTAGTGACTGATAAAGCAATGGAAACCATATTTCTCCCAGCTTTGGCCAAACAAAAAGTGAGATTAGAACCTCTACCAATAAAAATTCCTTTTTATACTTAAATACAGAAAAGAAATCAGAGCATATTTCATCCGGTAAAGGTCAACTTGCCTTAATTACATGTGCCACTGAGTATCAGAAACTAGAATATTGAATGATATTTGAGCTGAGGAGGTATCTTCACCACCATACATTATGCACAGAAGCAATAGTTCAAACACCATCTCATTTAATTGTTCTTGACTTCAAAATATCTCCAGCTCCCACCTTTCTGCCCCCCCCCCAAAAAAAAAAAAAACAACAAAACCAAACAACAGAACTACCTCTGTGTTTCATCATCCTGGGACTGATCCTGCTCCCATTTCTGCTCAGGAGAAAATGCTCATTTGCTCTGATCTCCATTGGCTCATTTAAATTGCTCACAAGGAAGGGGGAAAAAAAGAAACAAGAAAAAAAAGAGAAAAAAAGAGGCATATCATCAGTGATTTTTCTTCTGTCTCGCCCCTGCTGCTGATACGATAAGGAGAGGACTCTCCTTGCGGGCGACTCCACATTTAATTAGCTCCAGATGCAGCCTAATTAGTCAGTCTGCAGGGCCAGCATTGTTGGGTTGTCACTCGAGCCTTCCCTCACGGCGAAGTAAAAGAGATGAGATTGAACATGAAAACCAGATGCCCGCCTCGCTCTGGGCTGCCCATCGGACGAGATCCCCCGAATCTGGGGGGTGAAGGGTAATAAATGTTGTGTTTAAAAGCCACGGGCACGGACAAAGCTTCACATGGTTCAAGGAAGACAGTAGCATGTGCAGAGGGAAGGGGTCACAGCTTAAAACAACTGATTCCCACTAACTCTCCTCGGGAGGAAGGATTGGGCATCCTTCGGCAGGACCCGTGCTGGGGGGTGGGGTTGGTACAAATTGCTTTGACATCTTACACAATTTTGCACAGCAGGCTTGTGGACTTTACCTTTCTTCACCAGATTAAGTCCTTAATGCCTGGTTAATACCAGGGAGATAGTTTTAATTTTAATGTGGAGGTTTCCCTTTTCGTTTTCCTAATTTAGAAGGCAGGAGGTTTGCTCGTTGGGTCAGCATTTCACGTCTGGAATTAGGGGTGGGGGGAAATCAGCAGCCTGCAGGAAAAAAATCAGTGAGGCAGAGGGGCTTAGCATAATGCCGTCTGACACACTCATAAGCTTTACATGATTTGTACAAATCAGGAGTAGGAAACCCTATCAGCAGCCTTGTTTGTGCTCTTAAGAGTGGAAGGATGGAGAAAGGAGGGAAGTTGTGTTGATGTGGTTATAAAATTTACATTGCCTTAGAGCATCGACTGAGCAAAGCTGGAAACTGTTACTCGAATCGCTGTCAGGTCAGCATGCTCATCTCTAACTGGTTTTAATTAGGTTAAAATGAGGAAGAAGACTGTCTTGCTGGGCCATAGGTGGTTTCAGCACCAGTTTCACTCAGGACAGCCTTTTGCCAGGCTCAGCACTCCTTAAATGTGATGTTAGTACCACAGGAAAAAGCACTTTCCCCATAGGGTAGTGAGGCACTGACTCTGGTTGCCCAGAGAGGTGGGAGATGCTTCATCCCTGGAACCATTCCAGATCAGGTTGTCTGGGGGCTCTGAGCAACCTACTCTACTTGCAAATCTCCCCTCTGCCTGCAGGGCAGTTGGGCTAGATGACCTTGAATGGCCACTTCCAACCCAAACCAATCTATGATTCTATGACATTTTGCAGCCACCTGCAGTATATAGTCACAGGAAAAGATGACAGCTCCAGCTCATGACCCTTGGTGGCTTTGCTCTGCCTGGGCTTGTACTTTGCAACATGCCCATGGACAGATGACTCAGTCTAATGTAGGAGATACAGCCAAGGCAATTGATCCCAAATATTGCTGAGTTGTGAAGTGCCTGAATGAAGGTTGCTCAAACTTGGGAGAATAGCTATATGTTATGTGCTGCCTGTTCATTATTATTTGGGATTTACTCTCAGTAAATGACTTGAAACCCTACTTTACTTCACCAGAAACCTCATCCAAACATCACGACTGCCTTATCACCCCAGCTGGTGGAAAAGCTATTTCCATAAAAGCAATATTTAGTTTAATTGGAAGCCAAAATGACTCAGCAGAGAAGTACAAGAGGGTACAGTTGCAGAATGGGGTCCTTTCATTTCCCAGATGTTTTGAAAAATGTTCCATCTCCTCTCCAACCTCTCTCATACCTGCTGACCATGCAGCCGAGCTGTCTCTGCAGCTCCACTGCTCCATCACACCCACCACTCACGTTTTTGTGCCAGCATCATCTCTATGGACATGAAGACAATCTCAAAGGAGTTCTCACCACCACAGCTCCTCCAGGGTTAATGATGAGAAACAAAATCCAGGAGATGCAATTGCTGACCCCTTTCTGTAGACCTCACTGAAGTGTCTTTGCTGTACCCGAAGGTTTCGGTCCCTCCTCTCTTGTCGGCAGCAGAGTTGGTGAAGGTAACTCAATCCCAAGTGATGTTTTTAAGCATGATTACAGTCCTTGTGTGCTTTCCAGATGCTGAATTATGGTAGAGCAGTGAAGTAGCCAGGCAGCTGTTTCAGCCTTTAACAGCTTAGATTGGCAGAAGGATCACACACTCATTTTGCAGGGAGCTGAATGAAGATCATCAGATGCAAACTGAAGACAAAGCATCCTGTGTTCTTCTCATTCTTTTCACTGGTGCACAGTGACAGGACAAAAGGAAATGAGCACAAACTAGAATCCAGGAGGTTCCATTTGAACAGGAGGACTTTGGTGTGAAGGTGCCAGAAGCCTGGAGCAGGCTACCCAGAGAGGTTGTGGAGTCTCCTTCTCTGGAGAGATTCCAAACCCACCTGGACATTGTGATCCTGGGCAACCTGCTGCGGGTGCCCCTGCTTTAGCAGGGAGGTTGGACTAAACAATCCTCAAAGGTCTCTTCTACTCCTCACCACACTGGGATTCTGGCATTCTTCACAGAAAGTCCATCCTGTGATTGAGCTGAGTTCACCCAAAGGAAAAGGAAATTACAGAAAATGACAGAGTGGCTCTTTTTTGGCTCCGGTCTTGCCAAGCACCACAGCCTTCAAACCACAAAGCTATTTAAGCCCCAAACTATTGCTGAAATCAATCAATGAGTGTTGGGCACCTAATACACCCTGTAGCTCTGGTCCTAGATAACTTCTTTCCAATGTAACCAGGGAATTGGAAGAAAAGGACTATTTAGGAGGTTCTTGGGGGTGAGGATTCTTATTTAGCAGCTTTGGAGAATCCTTTTGCACCTTTTTAAATCGAAATCATTCAATGATTATTCATGTCTTTGGGTCTGGGGAAACCTTCCCTGCTACAAAGCCACCCACTCACAGCATAAACACGGAAAGAGGAAGGTTGATTCTCCCCCAGCTGAGACCTGCATCCAGGTTTTCCCATTTTTTAATACACTTCCAAATTTCTTCTCATCAGATCCTGCAATGAAGTCGCCAGAGGAAACAAAAGGAGAGCAAAATCACTTTCATAAAGTCTGGAAAAAATAATCCATTGAACCTCTATAGTACATCAGGTTAAGGAAGAGACATCTGGCTTTTATTATGTTTTATAAGGTTGATAGCAAATAAGGGTATTAGAGTTAATTTACTTATTTAGAGAGAAACAACTCAATCACAGAAGCCGTGATTGTGACTGCATGTTACAAGAGCTCCAAAATTCTCTCCAGGCTCCTCCGGGAGGGAAACAGTGCCAATGGTAAAGCAACGTCTGTTTTCCACTGAGGTATTCCCAAAGGAAAGCAAAGATCAGGGTAAAAGCACCAAGAGCAAGTCCTTTCCAGACAGCCTGGCTGTGGAGGAAGATACACCGAAGTCATTACTTAGCGGCGTAGGTGTAACTGGAGGCTGAGAACAAGATCGAGTTGTGGTTGTGCCAATGGAGATATCCTGCCGAAGAGGCTGAGATGTTAGTAGGTGAGACAGAGGAGGAAGGAAAGAGAGAAAATGTATTTGAAAGAATTACACCCCCAGAGATGTTTCTTGGAAGAGAACTCTAGGCTTCTCCAGTTCAAAACCAATCAATCATCTGCATGAGGTCACATCCACCTCATGAGCTTTCTTGACCTGTTATGTTCCAGAGTTGCACCACCCTCCCGGCAAAGGCTTTGCTTCTAATGCCCATCCTGAAACAGTGGGTACTGTTCTTTGTGATTCTATTTCCAAGCAGAGCTTGGCTCCATCATCTTCATTAACTCCTGTAGTCTAGAAGCAAACCTGCTTGCCTCTTTGTCATGCCTCTGAGAAAATCCAGCATCCCAATCTCCTTACAAGTCATGAAAATCCCAAGTCCCTGGTCATGTTGGAAGACCTGTGATGGATCATCTCCAGGTTATCAATGTCACTTTTAAAATGGGGACTCCAACACTGGAGAAAAACAAGATGTTATGAGAGTGGTTTCCTGTGCTGCCTTGTCTCTGGTTTTCCAGAAGGCTGGAGAAGAAGAAAACCACACCAAGCATATGAAGCAACTCCCTTCACTTTAGTCATGGAGCAGATTCCTTTTCAGAATGAGCCTGTTGTGATGGTGGTGGTTTTAAACCAAAAGAGGGAAATTTAGACTAGAGAGAAAAAGGAAATATTTTACACTGAGGGTGATGAGACACTGGCCCAGATTGCCCACAGAGGTGGGAGATGCCCCATCCCTGGAAATATTCCCAGGCAGGTTTGGGGCTCTGAGCAACCTATTTTACTTACAGATGTCCCCACTGACTCCAGGTGGGGTTGGACTATATAACCTTGAAAGATCCCTTCCAGGCAAAAACATTCTGTGATTCTATGATTCTCTGTCTCTCCTGCACTCTGGATCACAGAACGTTAGGGGTTGGAAGGGACCCAAAGGCATCATCAAGTCCAATCCCCAATTTCGCTGGACACGATGGTGCTCCCACCCCAAGTTTTCACTTGTTGTTCTGCTCTCTGTCTTTAGCTTTTTTGGAGCTTTGCTACCTCCAAAGGGATTCACGGGGCACACATCTTCATCAACCACAGCCAATAGCCTGGGAAGAGGCTGGTCTCTGCTACCAGTGCAGGAGCACATTGAGCCATGAGGTTTGGTAAGGACTGCAAGGCAGGACTGCACACTCCCCAGGTGACAGCAAGTCAGTTACATAACTTACTACTATTTGTCCAAGGCCATTTGCAAAATTCACAAAGGTAAAGGCATCTTCTTCTCCAGAGAAGCTTTCAGACTAAAAAGACCTCAGCTGCAAGCTGCAAAAGTGCAGAAAGGCAGCACTGATTTATTTTGGTGGCAGAAGTTAGCAAATCAGTGGCACTGTCATAGAATTGGTTTGGGCAGCATTGATTTATTTTGGTGGCAGAAGTTAGCAAATCAGTGGCACTGTCATAGAATTGTTTTGGTTGGAAGAGACTTTTCAGATCATCAGGCCCAACTATTAACTCAGCAGTGCCAGGTCATCGCTAAAGCTTGTCCCTCAGCGCCACAGCTCCATGGCTTTGAAAGCTCTCCAGGGATGTGGACTCCACCACTGCCCTGGGCAGTCTGTTTCAGGGCTTGACATCCCTTTTAGGGAAGAAACTGTTCCTCACCTCCAACCTAATCCTACACCTGGGCACCTTCGCTGTGAAATGCAGATCTACCACCTTGAGAGCTCATTGGCATGGACTTGCATTTCTCCATGGTTTAGTTACCCAAGAAAAATCGGTTCTATTTTTTACCCATAGAGGTGTGTTAGAGTGTTCCAGGGGAGGAGGCACTGGGAAGAAGTCAGCTGCCCTGGAAATCTGGATCCCTTGGTGGGGGTCATTACACCCTTAATGGCACCTGATAGCTCCAAGGAAGCTTTCAAGTGCCCTTTCAGCACAACTCCTCTACACGGACACATCCATCCCAGGGCTCTCTGTCATCAGGTCTTTCTGTTGTTAGTTTAAAAGCAGTGAGCAATACTCCCTCCCCCTCTCCCGCCCCTCCCCCCCACCTTGTTTTAAGGAAGCAATAAATATTTTTTTTTAATCTCATTTTTGAGCAGCACACCTGAAATTTCCAGAACATTGCTTGTAGATATTATTTCTAGGGATTTTACTTTCTTTTTTCTTTTTGTTTCCTTCTTCTTCTTTTTTCATTTTTCTTTTTTCCCCTTTTTTACTTTTTTTTTACTTTTTTCTTTTTTCCTTTTTTTTTCTTTTTTTCCCTTTT
>WBNM01027883.1:0-117066 GCA_013399055.1 Ramphastos sulfuratus | reverse complement strand
TTTTTCTTTTTTCCTTTTTCCCTTTTTTCCCTTTTCCCCCTTTTCCCATTTTTCCCCCTTTCCCCCCTTTCTTTTCCCCTTTTTTTTTCTTCTTTTTTTTTTTTTCCTTTCCTTACATTTGGTTGGATTTTTTTTGTTTTGGATTTTTTTTGTGTAGGTTTTTGGTTTGTTGGGGTTTTTTCAGTTTTATTTTTTTTTTCCCCGTGGTTTACTTTCGATTGAATTAAAATTGCTGCTGCCACCAGCTGGAGCTTTTCAGAAATAGCACTAAAAAGGTTTCCCTGCATCCCCCAGGACACATTTGCAACGGCTTCCACTTTCATTCCTGCTCATTGCAGTTAGCTAAAAAACAAATTGAAACACAACTTGGAGGCAGAGAACAAAATTATATGAGATTTGATGGATTTTGCTTGAGCTGGATCTTTCAGTGCCAGGAACTTTGCCAGAAGTTAAATAGAATCCATTCTCAGCCATAAATTTCACCAGTTTAAAACAGGAGCTGTAAGCAAGGGGAAGTTTAGAGAGACAAAAGTGGGTGAGGAATTTTATATTTAAAATGCAAACAAAATTAAATAAACCCTGGAGAACCAGGTTGAATAAAATGCAGGTTTTTCTCTTCTGTGATGAATGCATTGATTGGAAGGGAAGAGCTGTGAATTTCAGAGTGATCGGCAGTATAGCTGGGGATGGAGCAGGCTGGAATTGCTTCTGGTGGAGCTCAGCAAGAGGTTTCTGAGTTTTTTTAAGCCTTGCAGCTGGACCCTAAATCAAATCCAGGAAAAAAAAATTAAAATTAAGTTCTTCCCTAATTCACTGAACCTCACTTGATTTTCTACAAAGGATTTACAACACCAATAACAAAGGAGCAGTGCTGGAGGAGGTGAATCAACCCCTAAAACCCACCCTAGCCTCCTGGCAAGGTGATTTATGCTGGGAGCAGTTGAGCTTTCAGATGGATGTCCTCAGCTAGTTTGCAGTAATGCCACTCACAGATAATTTTTGATTTAATCCATGCCACATGAGGCAGCGGCGGTGCTGACCCTTGGCTTTTAACCCCAAGACCTTCACTGTTCTGGCTAAAGGAACTACTGTCTGTCCCCTGATAACCCCCCTGACAGAACTCAGCTGGGTTTAATATGTCCTGCTGGGGTTTATTGATAAAGACATGAGATTGGTGGCTCATGTTAGCAGCCAGAAACCAGCACCCAGCCACTTTATAGTGTCTAATACAGCTTTGATGCAATAATACAGTTTACACTTTTTTGGACTTGAAATCTTCCAGTTGGAGTTGTCTTTGAAAATATTCCTGTCCCACAAATCTTTATCCCAACCCACGTATATCTTGTTTAACTCCATCCCAGTGCTGAGGTAGACTGGATTTTGCCAGGTTGGAACTGAAGAGAACAGCCTCTATTTTAAATATGTTTATTTTTCTGCCAACTCAGAGCAAATTTGGCTTTGCCATCACTCCTGTCTGCCCTAGGAGGGTTTTCTATGACAGCTTCACCCATTAGCCAAAACTTCTTGAGATAAAGCCTTTGTTTAGGTATTGTTAAGGAAGACTATGGCCCCAGTACTCTGATTTCTAACCTCAAAAAACCTTCAACAGTTTGACATCAGCTGTGTTACTAAACTGGAGAGTTGCAAAGAGCCTTAGAAGAAGGGAGAGAAGCCCTTAAAGCAAGCACGGCAATACGTGAAACAAAAAGGGAGAAAAAAAAAAAGAAGAAAATTAAACTAAATGGTCAGAAAGAACAGGGACCCCTTGAGAAAGAGAAGTAAGAAGAAAGAGAAAAGGGGCAATAGTTTTGAACTAAAAGAAGGGAGATTTAAACTGGATCTAAGGAATAAATTTCTTACGCTGAAGGTGGTATGACACTGGCCCAGGTTGCCTAGAGAGGTCAGAGTTGTCCCGTGCCTGAAACCAATCCCAGGCCAGGTTGTTTGGGGCTCTGAGCAACCTTCTCTCATTGAAAAGGTCTCTGCTGGCCGAAGGGGGTCTGACTACATGACCTTGAAAGGCCCCTTCCAACCCAAACCATTCTCTGGCTCAGCGGATACTACCTGGCAGAGGAGACACAGGTGCTGGCAGATGCACATTCCCTGGTGAGAGCGTGGTGGAGAAGAATTTGGGTCTCACTTAGCCCTCATCTCAGTGGGATTTATCACCTTGCTGCACAAGCCCCCAGCAGTGATGGATTCAGTGTGCTGGTGGGAAAGCAGCAATGCTCCCCACGGCGACTGGCAACGGCCGGAGCCTGCAAAGCGCCGGCAGAGCGTGGGGGCTGGATGCGTTTGCTGATAAAGGGCTGGGCTTTATCTCCAGCAGAATTTTAAACTAATCTGGGCTTTTAAAGAGAAATGTGTTTGGGAGAAGCCTGGCTAAGCACAGAGGTGGCTGTGGGGAAGGGGTGGTTCGATGGAGGGATGCTCAGCATTTTTTGGGGAGGAGGGGCTGCCTGCCACTGACAGGAGCTGGTGGAGGTGGGCTGGGCGTGGAGGTTGGCGTTGCCAGAACCTGGTCACAGGGTGGTCTTGCAGGTCACCGGGAGGGCAGATGTGGGGATGTGGCTGGCTCTGTCATACCCAGCTTACAGATAACACCCAATGGAAGACATCTGTGAGCAGAGTTTCCCTGCTCCAAACAGGTATGAACTCTCAGGAGGAGTGGCAAGAGGGAGACAAGCTTCTGGCACTCTCCTAAAAGGCAGTGCAAGCAAAGCTTTCAAAAAATTGGGTTTGCCCAAGCACTGTGAAGAAGAACCATCTTTCTCTGAGAGCTATGATGGTTTTGGAATCATAGAATCATAGAATCATAGAATGGTAAGGTTAGAAGGAACCTCAAGGATCATCTAGTCTAACCCCCTGCCATAGGCAGGGACACCTCCCACTAGTACAGCTCACTCAAGGCCTCGTCCAACCTGGCCTTGAATACCTCCAGGGAGGGAGCATCCACAACTTCCCTGGGCAACCTGTGCCAGTGTCTCACCAGTCCTCTGTCTCCTCATCCCTCCTCAGGTCTTCCTTTCCAGCTCAGCCAACACCTGAAGGAGGAACAGAGAGGAATGAAAGTGATTTTAAAAAAAAATTGCTATAAAATGTTTAATATCTATAAATCAGCTCTCTTGCTTCAGCACTGCCATTTGCCTTTCCCATGCAAAGATGACACTTAACAGCCATGCAGGAAAAAGCCTTGCAATCTCAGCTGTCCTGCTTATAATTAGCAAGATCAACAATTGATTATGGAAAAGAATAGGGGCTGCTACACTGGAAGCAGGCAAGTTAGAGGTTTTCCAACATTAAACAACAAAATGAACCTCGGATCAGTCACAGAAGGTGATGTACTTATTCATCTGAACCCAGGTATAAACAAAAACATCAGTAAAAATAGGTCAGATCCCGGATCCTCAGCACTGATAGGATAAGGAGATCTGCAGCTGACGACAGGGCCTGAGTGGTGGAAGCTTTCCAATATCCAAGAAGAGCCAGCCAGGCGGCTTACGTCTTCACGTATCGCCCGGCCATTGTGGGAGCTATTGTACTGAGGTCTATAAACATCCCAGCCTTTATCTGGGGCTGTGGAGGGGAAGGTGGAGGAAGGGACTGAGGGAACTATGTGCAGTAATTGCCCTTGGCAGGATGCTCAGTGCCCACAGTGGAGGAGAATGCTCGTTCCCTTCAGGCACAGCCTCCTCCTGCTCTCCCTGGCATTGCACAAAATCCCAAGTTAAGAGTTTGCCTTTCAACACAAATACTCTCTCCAGGCGGAGCTTAACGCAACGCTCTCTGAGGCCACTCAGCACACTGCTCACACATGGCTTCAGCCTCTACTTTTGCACTATCCTTACTGGGGGAGCCTTGCACAGCAGCATCTTCTTGGGTGGGTGTTCCTCAGTGCCGTGGAGCTTGGTTTGAAGGGTGTCAAGAGCAGCTGAGCTCTTCAGGAGGAAAATCCCTCGGCCTTGGTTGGAGCAGCTTGGTTTGCAGATCCAAATCTCTTAACCTGCAGAGAGGAGTCTCTTACAGCAAAGTGGGGTTGGAAACACTCAGGTGCTGAACTTAGAAATGCTGAATTACAGAATCATTTTGGTTAGAAAAGAGCTTTAAGACCATCAAGTCCAACCAGCATTTAATTCTACCAAGTCACAAGGATGAGCAGAGGGCTGGAGCTGCTCTGCTGTGAGGAGAGACTGAGGGAGTTGAGGCTGTTCAGTCTGGAGAGGAGATGGCTCCCAGGTGACCTTACTGTGGCCTTTCAGTATCTTAAGGGGGCTATAACAAAGCTGGGGAGGGGCGACTTTTTAGGCTGTCAGGTAGGGATAAGACTGGGGGGAATGGAACAAAGCTGGAAATGGGTAGATTCAGACTGAACGTTAGGAAGAAGTTCTTCAGCATGAGAGTGTTGAAAGCCTGAAAGGGGTTGCCCAGGGAGGTGGTGAAAGCCTCATCCCTGGAGGTGTTTAAGACCAGGCTGGATGAGGCTCTGGCCAGCCTGATCTAGTGTGAGGTGTCCCTGCCCATGGCAGTGGGGTTGGAACTGGGTGATCCTTGTGATCCCTTCCAACCTAAACCATTCTATGATTCTATAATAAAACTGTTCAGGTTGGAGCAAATCCCTTGTTTCAGTGCTGTCTCTGCAGCCAGTTCCGGTGGCAAGGATCTGCCTTACCTCCAGCTCTATGTCTAGATCTTCTGCTCACTGGGATGCTTTTCCCCAAGGTCACAATAACCCCTGCAACACTACAGGCTTGGAGAAGAGTGGCTGGAAAGCTGCCTGGTGAAAATGGGACACAGAGGGATGGTCGACAGCTGGGTGAAGATGAGCCAGCATGTGCCCAGGTGGCCAAGAACACCAACCACATCCTGGCTTGGATCAGAATCAGTGTGGCCAGTAGAACCAAGGCAGTGATTGTCTCATGTACTCAGCAGTGGTGAGCTCACACCTCAAATACTGTGTTCAGCTTTGGACTCCTCGCTACAAGAAGAACGTGGAGGTGCTGGTGACAACAAAGTTGGTCTGGAGAACAAGTCTTGTTAGGAGCAGCTGAGGGAACTGGGGCTGTTTAGCCTGGAGAAAAGGAAGCTGAGGGGAGGCCTTCCCACTCTTTACAACTAATTAAAAGGAGGTTAGAGCTGAGTGGGGGTTTGTCTCTTCTCCAAAATCACAAGTATATAGGACAAGAAGAAACAGCATCAGGTTGCACCAGGGAAGGTTTAGGTTGGATGTGAGAAACAATTTCTCCCCCAAAAGGCCTGAAACAGACTGCCTAAGGCAGTGGTGGAGTCTCCATCCCTAGGATTGAAAAGCCATGTAGATATGGTAGAGAGGCACACGGTTTATTGGTGATCTGGCAGTGCTGTGTTAATGGTTGGACTTGATGATCTAAAAGGTCTCTTCCAGCCAAAACAATTCACAGAATCACAGAATGTTAGGGGCTGGAAGGAACCTCAACAGATGCAGTCCAACCCCCCTGGCAGAGCAGGATCACCTATACCAGATCACACTGGGACCCCATATCTGCCCCTTTTCCACCCTAACCATCCCATATTGCCCCTTTTCCCCCTCCAAAACCCAGAGCACCTGGGCTCTGTTGGAGTCTCCTCCCACTCCAGGTGTGGCCACTTTTGACCTTCCTGCTCACTTCTCTTTTGAATCCCCCCCAGAAAAGGCAGAAGCCCTAAGCTGTGCCTAACTGGGTAGAGGGATTCTCCTCCTGTTATCACTGGTGAGTACCCATGGTGCACACTGGGTGAATGGTGAAGGGGACTAAGCCTGAGGGGCCTGGTGGCCCCCTGATTGGATAGGGAGAGGGTTAATAATCACTCCAACATAGAATCATAGAATTGTCAGGGCTGGAAGGGACCTCAAGGATCATATAGTTCCAAGCCTCCTGCCATGGGCAGGGACACCTTACACTAGATCAAGTTGCTCAGAGCCTGATTCAGCCTAGCCTTAAAAATCTCCACCACATCCTGTGTAAAATGTCTTTGCTACTAATTGCAATAAACTCATGCCTTCCCTGTTGTAAGTCAAAACTGCCCAAGCTTTCTCTTTCTGATAATGCTGCAAAGGTAGCCTCACTTCCATCTCTTAATGTCATGTCTGGTGTGCCTGTGAAATTTGCCAGAGCTGATTTGAGGAGATATTAGATGGTAATTGGACATTTATTTTATTTATTCTATGATTCCATTATTCTAAGGTTATACTGAAGCAGCTCTCCAGTTAGTATTTTACATTAAGAGGGAAAAGAGGAGACTACAGTCACCTTTTGCCTTTGCATCCCCCGTGGGGGGCCTTCAGCAGCTCTCCACTCCATCTTTTTCATCCATGTGCTTGTAACACACCCAGCAGAGTGGAGTGGATTTTGGCTCTCAGGTGCAACAAAGAGATATGAAAATGCCCCAAGCTAACAACAGGAACCTGGATGTCACCACTGTGCCCAGCCCTCGCCAAGTGTTTATATATTGATATATGTAAAAATAAAAAGCCTTTTTCTTTTGTAAAGGTAAGAGCAGAAGAAAAATGTGAGGGAAACATTTGGTGAAACATGGTGGCCAAGTTTGCTTGCTACACTGGAGAATGCCAAGGAAAATCAAAACAATGGCCTGGGAGGGACAGCAGGAGGGGCGGAAGGATAAGGCTGATGTTCTCCATGCCACAGGAAGGCTTTGGTTTAACTTCAGCAGGGATCTCTTGGAGTCAAACCCATAACCCTGCTTCTGTAAAGGCCTCAGAAGCTCAAGTATCTCCCTTTGGCACTGGTCCCTGTCTCCTTACATGGAGAGTGACGTGGTCTTTTTAACCTAAAGTCTCCCTCTATGGACCACTTCTCATCCCTGCACACCACCGCGAGGGTTCAGCTTCTCTGTGGTGCTGGTGGCAGTTAGGAGTTTTTGTTGCTGTTTTGCATCTCTGACAACGTGAAGTTTGTGTGTTCCTTTGCCTGTGCAAGTCTTTACTTGGGACTCATCCATCACGTTCCTAGTTAAAACAGAGCTGCTTGTCGAGAGGAAGTCATTTGTCTCTCGCGAGAGAGTCGCCCTCCTACCCCCACCAACCACTCCGTGGCAGTGCAAGAGAATCTGTTAGCTTCCCTGGAAAATGCATCATCCAATGCTGGGACTAAACTTTGGGCTAACAAACCCCTCGAGAGGACATGAAGGAGCCATCTCTGTCACCCTGCTCAGTGGTCAGGTCAAAGCCTGACCTCTCTTTCCACTCTATCTTCAGCCTCTACATTTAAGGGAAAATGTTGCAAACTGGCAGCGACTCTGCGTTTGGTGACCGGAGGCAGCATCCCGGTTCCCAATCTCCCAGGCAGGTCCTGCCTCTTTTTGAAACCCATCTCTAGAGAAGCTACCTCCCCTTGCTCCTCACAAGGGAAAACAGGGGAGGAAATGCCTCTTGGAGGTGAATGGCTGAAACAACCCAGAAATAAACTGTCTGAGGAGCAGGGAGCCCATGCTAGGAAGCAGCCACTCATGTCTTCATGTCCGGCAACTCTGCAAGCTCTGCACCACACAGGAGCAGTGCTGAGGGCAGGGCTCCAAGGACAACGCCCCAAACTCGCATCCAGGTCCATTTTCCCCATGCTCAAAATCATCTTCTAATAGTAACACTTCTCTCACAGTCAGAATGGAGTCAAACCCTGCCCATCTGTGCTAGTTTGAGGCTAATTGGAATATTTTAAGGAAGAATATTATATTATAGACTGTGAAAGGAAAACAATGGTGATGCCTGCTTCACTCATAGGCTTGCTGAGATGTTTAAGACTAAGAACACAAAACATAGATAAGACACTCGGGCTTGCAGAGACTCTTGGGTTGTCTAGCTTCTTGCCTTCTCCTCTCTGCTGAGTAACCTCACTAACCACTTTCCTTCAAACTCCCCTGACTGATCCTCCAAATTCACCTTGTGTGTAAGGCAAACCTTGGGGTAAGGTATAGGGGTGGGGAGAAAGTGGAAGGGTGGTTGGAAGCCCCTCCTGGGGACTCTGATTTCTGGGAGGGGTGTTGTGTTTCTGTATTACCTTTAACTTGTCTATTTCTGTAAATATTCCTGTCTGTTTTGTATATATCTGCCTGTATATTGTGCCAAGCTGTAAATAGAGCTTCAGTCCTTAACTTCCAGTAGGTTGAGTCTAGTCTGGGTGATTTCACAAAGTGGGGGAGGGGGGTGGGGGACCCCAAACCATCACACTATCCTTGACTTGCAAGCCTGGGAGGAGCACAGGAGATAACTTCTCCCACATTGGTTGGAGATGTTTGCTCATATGAGCCCAGCCACAATGTTTACAAACATCTGCAACATTTTGCATTCCGGCAGGTGAGATGAAATCTCCGTGGGTCCCTTGAGGCAAAGCAAGGCTGATCTTGTCAGGAAAGAGTGATGGTGGCAACAATGCCTTCTAGCAGGCTTCCTCCACCCCACAAGCTCTTCATTGCCGGACCACAATCTTCCTCAGTTGCATATGACAAATGGAAGGAGCTGCCAACTACCAGCACCCATCACAGAGCCTCGTGATATGGGAAAGCACCTGAAACACAAGGGCTTTTCTGCATTGAGTGCCAGCACTATAAGGCTTCACAGTATCACAGTATCACCAAGGTTGGAAGAGGCCTCAAAGATCATCAAATCCAACCCATTACCACAGACCTCATGACTAGACCATGGCACCAACATCAAGGTAGGAAGCAAAACAGCCAGGGTGGTGTTTGCAGCAACCCCCTGCAAGTGGAAATACCCAACAGGTAGCCAAGAGAAATTGCTTGTCAGTTTATTTCATCTGCCAAACACCACCACTTTGAAACTTGGATCTAGGATGTTTTCATTCACATCGGTTGTGTCATATCTGTGGAAGAGAAGAGTATTTACTCCTTTAACTCCCATGTTGAAAGATGATTTTAATTATGATTATTTGGGAGCTATTCTAAAATTTAACAGGCAAAGAAAGGTAAAATCATTAATAATTAAAAAAATATGCAAAACCAGTTCTTCTCACCAAACTATTTCCCTCTTTTTCCACGTATTGTTTTGCTCAAGCAGTGTATCCCAAAAGAAATTACTCTTATAGGTCTAAATTAAAAGAGAGGAAAGAGAAAGTTTTCCCCTCTGGGAATTAAATGTTTGGGGTTTGTTTTTTTGTTTTTTTTTTTTTTATTATAGGCACAGGGAAAAAAAAAAGGCAAATGAAAAATGAAGAAGGTAGTTGGGGAAAAAAAGGCAAGTGAAAAATAAAGAAGATAATAGGAAAACAAAGAAGCTAAATGTGAAATAAAGAAGGTAAGAAAAAATATAGAAGGCAAGTGACGAAGTACATACTTGGCAAATGAAGTTAAATGAAGAATAAAGTGAAAAATAAAGCAGATAATTGGAAAACAAAAAAGCTAAATGTAAAGTAAAGAAGGTAAGTGAAAAATAAAGGCAAGTGACAAATGAAGTACATACTTGACAAATAAATAAGGTAAATGAGAAATAAAGCAGAAAACAAAGAAGGTAAATTTTAAAAGTAAGTGAAAAATAAAGAATATAATTGAAAAATAATGAAGATCATTGAAAAATAAAGAAGGTAAACGTAGAATAAAGTAAGTGGGAAATAAAGAAGTTCAATACATCTGAAGCTGTTGTAGCATCAGTCAGTTTGAAGAGTTTCTAAAATCCCTGGTGAAAAATGATGCATCTTTGAGAGTTCACTCCTGGACTCTCAGGGATGGAGCTGTGAAAGCAAATACAGCTGAACTCCAGCGAGGTGGAGAATATCCCTGCTTAGAGACAGAGGTTGTGACAGATTCAGATTTAAAGACAAGGACTTTGTTTTTGCTGTGGCCTTGAGGGGATTAAGATAGGAGAGAAGTCCTGCCTTGCCACTGCAGATATAAATCCTGGAGGGTCACTTCATAGCCATCCATCAAGAGAGAGGAAGGGAGGAGGCAGAGTCATTTTCAGTAGTAAATTTTGGGAAGAACAAGCACTAATGGCCTAAAATTAAGAAAGAAAAACATCAGGCTAAATAGTAGGAAATGCTTTATAGTGGTGAGGTCAGGCAGACAATGGAGAAACCTGCCGAGGGAGGTCAGGGGCTCTGCAATAATGGAGATGCTCCCGGGCAGACTGAGGAGCCATAGAATGAGAGCTCTGCTGAAACACTCGGCCCTTGAGCCTCTTGGGTGGGGATACGCTCACGGGGATGTGTGTGATCCCCAGGGTGATGGAATTTTGCAGGGAAACGACCTGGACAAGTTTGAGAGTTGGCCAGAGGGGAACTTAATGAATTTCAACAGAGGCAAGTGTAGAAGTCTGCACCTAGGGAGGAATAACCCCCTGCACCTTCTGCAGGTGAGAGGGAGACCAGCTTGAAAGTAGCAGAGGGGGACCTGGGAGTGCTGCTGGATAAGTTCACCAGGAATCAGCAATATGCTCTGGTGGCCAAGAGTGATGGAGCCCTGGAGCAGGCTGCCCAGAGAGGCTGTGGAGTCTCCTTCTCTGAAGAAATTCCAAACCTGCCTCAACACTGTGATCTGATCTGGGTGACCATGCTTTAGCAAGGGAGTGGGACTAGATGATCCCCAGAGGCCCCTTCCAATTCCTACCATGCTGGGATTCTCTGATTCTGTGACATACAAGATCTCTTTCTCTCCCCCACCCAGGAGCAAGGTGCCGGGGTGGTAGGTGGGCTCAGCCTCAGCCCATTTCCTTTGGAGCAGCAGACATCTGCCCCAACTCTTCCCCATTCTGAAAGCAAACAGAGGCTGCTGAAGAGGTGGGATCATCTACATGGAGAAGGAAGAAAGCAGCTTTTCCGTAGAGCCCTCCTACCAGGGAGCTGGGCGAGTGATGCGGCAGAAGGACGAGCCTAATCATCCACGCCAGATGCCAGCACAAGCCACTTTCTCAAGGCTGTCAGGTTGATTTCCTCCTGGCTCCCTACGTGGACACCTGTGGCCTGTTATGTGACACATCATTTTATTTTTGCAACTTACAGTGTCCGTCATCACCCTCAGGCACTCACCCCCAAGCTGTGATAAATGGTACACAGGCAGTTTATTATACACACTAAATCCTCTTCGCCTGGTGGTCCAAAGCTTTAACCTAATACAATTCATTCCTCTTCTGCTCAGGTTTGTACCTTGGATCTGTTTGATGCCTTGTAAAATATGCTGAATAGATGCTAGAAAGCTTCCATTGCCCTAAATGAATTATTTCCCACCATTCCTATCATCTCCTACCCCCTGACAACCCAGTTAGCACTCTACTTTTCCTGTGTTTCTAGACAATCCAACCACATTAGAAACATTAATTAGAAGTGGGGAATGCCACTCTGACAGCCTGAAGCTCTCAACAGAGAGCTGCTGGAGAGCTGACAGCAACAGGAGGGGAAGGAAGGAGGGGTTGTGACAGCCAGCTGAGACCTTAGGTGACACTTAGAGAAAGGCAAAACAACTCCTCCACCTTGGAATATGACAAGGCAGAGCCCAGCACACTTGAATTTTAAAACAGAAGTAATTAACAACTCTAAGAAATTAAGATCCTAGCTAGGGGTCTGGACTGAAAGACAGCACAGGAACACCCATCCATGTCCTTATGTCTGCCCTCTCCCCCAAGAGTCTTTCCTGCTTTGACGTGTTGTCCAAAACACCTCCTGAAGGGGACCGTGGAGGGCAAGGGAGTGTTTCTAATGTATAAGGTGTAATTAAGTGCTGGTAACACGTAGCAGAGGGCACAACTCAAAGAAACACAAACTCCTTCCTCCAAGTGCACCCTCCAGCACCATCAGAGCAGGTTTCCACCAGCCCACTGGAGACAGCATTCCACAAACAAGCCCCTCCTTGCCAAGAAGTGAAGAGGAAATAATTTTTTTCACAGCACTGCTGTCGCTCAGGTATTTGGAGAGGCTCTTCCTAAATTTTGCCTCCTTGCTGCCAGGGTGGTCCAGGACAAAGCCTGTGAGAAGATGCCTGGTTGTGGTTTCTTGAATGGAGAAGTCAGGCAGTACTATGGAGTATGCTGAAGGAGGAGGACCAGGAATGCAGAATAACTGCAAGGGGTCATGGGAAGCCAGCAATGGGACTCTGAAGAGGGTCGGATGAGATGTCAAGAAGGACTTTTGCAGCTGCTTTTGGACAGAGAGCACAGAAAGGTGTCAGGACATGGGTGCATTCATCTTGGGTGCAGGCAGGGAAACGGCTGAGTTTGCAGATGGTGGAAGGTGAAAAAGCAAGCAAAGAAACACATTGATCAGGAGGCTGAGGAGAAAAGAACTTCAGAGGGATGTCACAGTTTGCTGGACTAAAGGGCAGATCTTTCCTCTGTGAGAAGCTTGTTTCTGTCTGGCTCCTGGGGGAGGAGAGTTGGCCTATAGCTAGAGCAGTAACTTTGAGTAACTTCTCAGGAAACAGCTTATTTAGATAGCACTGCCTATTCTTCAGAGGAGAGGGTAGAAGAACATATTGCCTGTTACTAATGAATGGCTTTTCCGCAGCTAATGATGTTTACAGGGGTGGATACTCCAAGGTCTCCACAGTATCTCTGCTGGCAGGATGGATTTTGGTGCCGAGCAAGAGTGGCTTTTTCACACACTCACACCCTGAGAAGAGAGAGTTAAATATCTTCCCTGGGTTTAATGGAAAATTAAGCAGGCATGACGCATCTGTTTAGAAGACTTTTCTCTTATCTCCAGGATCGAAAAGAATTCCAGAGCTTGAAGAGCAGAAACTGAGAGCAGTTCATTCACTGCCAGTGCGTGCAGACTGAAGGAGTTCAGGTTGAACATAAGCCGAGAGTTGGAGCTTCTCCCCACTGCAATAAATAGTCTATTTCCACTGGCTACAGTTGGTTGGGGACAGCTTTGGACCTGGATTTCTCTACTTGAATTTGCAGTAAATAAAAGCTTCAAGCAGAACCCATGAAAGCTGTTTCAGTTTCCAGGCTCTAGTCCTTCCAAAGGTTAAAATGAAATTTGGTGTAGACAAATGTTCTTTGACTGGGTAGGATAAGGATTCAAATCATCAGATGTTCATTATAACCTTCTGGGTCAAGGATCTCCCACTAGTGGCATCTGTGAATTTGCCACCCAGTCTGGAAAAGGCCTAAGCAAAGCATTTCCAGAGACAATAAAGATTTTAAAGCAAACAAAACAAAAGAAAAAAAACCAAACAAACAAATTAAAAAAAAAACCCACAAAAAATCCCACCCAGGACTAAATATTATCAAGAACTTTACCAAATTGTGGTGTTCAGATCCTGCTCCATTTTTGCACAACAGGAACCGATGCTCAGGTTCCCTCTGCAGCCTCCATCCACAAAGCCATGCTGGTAGGAGCTGGTTGCCCATAAACAGTGGTTTTACATCTGAACTAAGTTCTAGTCACAAACCTTGAGCTGTGAAGGACATGAGGGCTCTTGGCTAAGCTGCTCCTCTCAAATGTGTGGCTGCAGAGCAGAATTTAAATCTTTGAGGCTCAATTGTCCCAGAAAATGTGCCTTTGGCAGAGGTCAGCTCCCCAACTGCTGCTAACAAAGAATCACAGAATCAGAATCGCTATGGCTGGGAAAAAAACCTTCAGAATCATAGAATGGTAGGGTTGGAAGGGACCCCAAGGATCACCTAGTTCCAACCCCCTGCCATACCCAGGGACACCTCCCACTAGTACAGCTCACTCGAGGCCTCATCCAACCTGGCCTTGAACACCTCCAAGGAGGGAGCAGCCACAACCTCCCTGAGCAACCTGTGCCAGTGTCTCACCACCCTCATTTTAAAGAACTTCCTCCTAACATCCAATCTAAATCTCCCCTCTGCCAGCTTAAACCCATTGCCCCTTGTCCTGTCATTGCAAGACCTTGTAAGTAGTCCCTCCTCAGCCTTCCTGTAGGCCCCCTTCAGATACTGGAAGGCTACTATAACATCAAGTCCAACCACTAACTAACTCTACCGGGGCCACTACTGCACCATATCCTTGAACACCATATCTAGATAGCTTTTAAATACACCCAAGGCTGGCTATTCAGCCACTTCCCTGGGCAGCAGGAGCTCAGGAAACATCTCTCTGCACAGCAATTTTGTGCTCAGCCACAGTTCCTTTTTACAAATCACAGTCCTGGATTCATAAAACTGTAGAATCATAAAATAGTTTGATTGGAAGAGATCATTAAAGATCATCTAGCCAAACTCTTCTGCAGTAAGTAGGGACATCTGGAACTAGAGCAGGTTGCTCAGAGCCCCAGACAACCTGACCTGGAATGATTCCAGGAATGGGGCATCTCCCACCTCTCTGGGCAAACTGAGGCATGATGTCACCATCCTCAGTGTAAACCATTTCTTCCTTCTCCAGGGTCTAAATCTCTCCACTTTTAGTTTCAAAACATCACCTTTGTCCTGTCACAACAGGCCCTGCTAAAAAGAGTCTGTCCCCTGATTTCTGGTTAGTCTAAGTCCTGAAAGGCCACAAGCAGGTCTCCCCTGGAGATTTCTCTTCTCCAGGCTGAACAACCCCAACTCTTTCAGCCTGTCCTCACAGCAGACGGGTTCCAGTCACTCTAAAAGAAAGCAAACAAAACTTAATAGCTACTGCCTTGAAGCTGTCGACTCCGTATTCCAAGACAGAGTAAGTCCATGACTCAAAATTGTTGGCTCTGGGACTCTTTCTCATGACTGGGTTTTTTCTGCATCTGGTTGAGCAAGTTTTTCTACTGTCATTTCTCATCAAGGTAGTTTTCAGTAACGACTTTCAGCATATTGCAGGTCAAGGTTAAGAGGGAAGGGGAAATTGCCAAGAGGAGGTGCTCCTGCTGCTGTTTGAGGCGGCGAGGGCTGCAAGAGAGAGGACTTGTGCAGAAATTAAAGGAGTTATTGTAATGCAGAGGAGCTGTTATTTACAGAAAAGAAAAAAAAAAGAAGGGGGAGGGGTAGTAGCAGTTGTGACACCGTTAGCAAATTACAACAAGGTGCAGCTGCCTGGGAGTGAACAGCTTCAAAACCATGCGTGGCAAATTGATTTCAAACCATCAACTATCTGGTCCAGCCAATTCCAGCAAAGGTTGCTTGTCCCATGAAAACATACTGTACACTTGGAAAGCACTTTGAACTGAGCCTGGAAAATATCTGACAACTCAGGGCCTGTCTCCCAGCATGACTTATCCAAACCTTTTGCCTGTTCTTGGGCAGGTCGGGAGCAATCCTGCATGTCAAATCATAACTCAAACCACATTCTCAGCGTGACTCTGCACCATCCTCCTTTCCAAGAGCCAGGAGAGCCACGTGAAGAAGCTGAGCTTGCAGCTACTCATCACGGTGGGGGGGACTGAAAGGGATGACACAGGCTTTGAGAAGCAAAAAGCTGCCTTTCCTCACCCACGATGACGTGGAACAAATGGATCAGCTGTCTGAGCTAAATCCCCAGGCTAAGCTGCTGTGATGCATTTAACTGCATCAAACAGTTCCTTGCCCTGTAAACCTGCAATGTTTCATGACCTCTGAAACAAAGTTGTAGAATGCTGGGAGTTGCAAGAGACCTCTGAGGATCATCTAGTCCAACATCCCTGCTAAAGCAGGATCACCCACAGCAGGCTGTCCAGGATTGCAGTGTCCAGGTGGGTTTGGAATCCGGAGAAGGAGACTCCACAACCTCTCTCAGCAGCCTGCTCCAGGGCTCCAGCACACTCACAGCAAAGGATTTTGGCCTCCTGTTCAGATGGAACCTCCTGGGTTCCAGTTTGTGCCCACTGCCCCTTGCCCTATCACTGGGCATCACTAAAAAGAGCCCAGCCACACTCTCATGATGTCCATCTTCTTTTAGATACTTATATGCATTGAGAAGATCCCTTCTCAGGCAGCAATTCTCCAAGCTAAACAGCCTCAGGTGTCTCAGCCTTCTCTCAGAGATGCTCCAAGCCCTTCAGCATCTTTGTAGCCTCTGCTGGACTCTCCAGTGGTTCCCTGTCTCTTTCAAACTGGGGAACTCAGAACTGGCCTGAGAACTCCAAATATGTCCTCACTAGGGCAGAGCAGAGGGGGAGGAGAACCTCCCTTGACCTGCTGGCCACACTCTTCCTCATGCACCCCAGGAGACCATTTGCCTTCTTGGTCATGAGGGCACATTGCTGGCTCAAGGTGAACTTGTCATCCATCAGAACTCTCAGGTCCTTCTCTGCATAACTGCTTTATATCAGGTCAAACCCTCACCTGCACTGGCACAAGGGGTTATTCTTCCTTGAGTGCAGGACTCTGCACTTGCCCTTGTTGCACTGCATGAGAATCAGCCTGAAGAAGTCAAGCAGCCAGCATCTCTCTGACTCATCCTCCTGTTACAAGACGTAAATAGAAACTGCCTTTCAGACAGGCAGAGCCAGGATCCCATCATTTCCAGGCTTGTATCCCTCAGGCTGGGATAAGAGATTAAAAAAAACAAAAAAAAAAAAAAAAAAGAAGAGTGCACAACACTCTCTGCTTTTAAGTCCTGATTTTATTGGGTTTGCTCTTCAGAACACCCTGATCTTCATTTCTGAAAATGCCAAGGATGCCCAGCTCCTGTTAATTTTATGCTGAGTTGTGACAGCTCAGCACTTTGTATGGAAAGGCATCTTGGGAGTTTTGCCATCATCTCCAAAGAAACCAGGACTTCTGTTCTAAACCTCAGCTCTTCAAATCCAGGCAATTTTAGCACTCAATAGCAACAGGACAAAACGAAAGCAAGGTAAATCTATGCTCAATCAGCTCATTTTTCTCAGAGGTGTGGGAAGGATGGAATTAGTAGCTGAATTTGGAGCTCTACAATTGACCTAGCAATGCAGCATTTTGGCTGGTGGATATCCTCAAGGAGATTACTTTCCTTGCCCTGTGCTAATGACTCAGTTTTTCCCACATCCAGTCTCTCATGTGCTTTGAGACATACTCAGTCCTAGACAGTTAAAAGGATTTCTTTAGCTTTTTATATTTGCTGGGTTCAGCTCTGGAGCCCTCAGCACAGGAGAAACATGGGCGTGTTTGAGCGGGACCAGAGGAGGCCACAACAATGGTCCCAGAGCTGGAACTTCTGTGATGTGAGGACAGGCTGAGATTTGGGGGTTTTCAGCCTGAAGAAGAGAAGGCCCCAGGAAGACCATGTTGTGGCCTTTCAGGATGTAAAGGGGTCAATAAGAAAGATGGGGACAAACTCTACAGCAGGGCCTATTGTGACAGAACAGGGGGTAATGGTGTTAAACTAAAAGAGAAGGTTCAAACTGGATAGAAGTAAGAAGTTGTTTACAATGAAACCCTGGCCAAGGTTGCTTGGAGAGAGCCAGGCATGTCCCATCCCTAGAACCATGCCAGGTCAAGCTGTTTAGGGCTCTGAGCAACCTGCTCTAGTTGCAGATGTCCCTGCTGACTGCCGGGGAGCTGGACTAGATGACCTTGAAAGATCCCTTCCAACCCAAACCACTCTATAATTCCATGATTCTATGATTCTATATAACATTCTAGATACATAATATAACATTCTAGATACATAATGTATGTAGAGATCTATAATCTACAATATTATTAGTTTTTCATATATATATATATATATATATATATACATGAAAATAAATTATATATAGATATAAAATTAGAGAGTTTTTTATAGGGCCACAAANTTATATGTATTTATATATTATTTTTATATGGATAGAAATAATGTGTATATATTTAGATTTTTTTCTGTTTATATAAAATTAGAGCTTATATATATTTATATATATATTATAGCCTTCCAGTATCTGAAGAGGGCCTACAGGAAGGCTGGGGAGGGACTATTTACAAGGTCTTGTAATGACAAGACAAGGGACAATGGGTTTAAACTGGCAGAGGGGAGATTTAGACTGGATGTTAGGAAGAAGTTCTTTCCAGTGAGAGTAGTGAGGCACTGGCACAGGTTGCCCAGGGAGGTTGTGGCTGCTCCCTCCCTGGAGGTGTTCAAGGCCAGGTTGGACGAGTCCTTGAGTGAACTGTACTAGTAGGAGGTGTCCCTGCCTATGGCAGGGGGCTGGAACTAGATGCTCTTTGAGGTCCCTTCCAACCTTACCATTCTATGATTATATATATATAAAGAAAGTGAGAGAGAGAGATAGATATAAAATAAGAGCTTTTGAATAGGAGAGATTTCCTTCATTTTGAGGTGTGACATCCATCTGGACAGACCATAATGAGATTGCAGTCTGTCTGGATAAACCTGCTTCATTAAGAGAGTTGGACTGGATGATCTCCAGAGGTCCCTTTCAATCTCCACCATACTGTAATTCTGTGATTCTGTGGTTAAAGGAGAGAAATTGCCAATTCAGCACCTGGTGCCTACATTTCCAAGGCATTGTGTCAGCACCCAGTGCTCGTTGCTCCTAGTTCACTGCAGGTTGAGATGTTAAATGCCCTGTGCCACCTCATCCCCAGTCAGACCCTGAAAACCATTTGGGCCTCAGTAAGCAAGATGCCTTCCTTAATGACTTGGTATTTGTGAAGTGCCTTAGACCTGTAATCTTTTGGATTCTGGGATCACCTTACAACCACAATTGGATTTCAGGAGCAGGCTGCAACAGTCTGACTCCCAGCATTATACTGAGATGTTTTTTTAGCTGGATTTTCTGTTTAGTCTGAGTTCCACATAGTTTAGGGCTTAGGAAAAAAAATATAAAGCAAAAATAAAATTAAAACAATCCTCAGGTAGTTCAAATAACCTCCAAGACTTTGAGCAGAGTCTGGATTGCTCAAATTTGGAGAGTTATTTGTCTCTGCTAGCAGCCAGCATGATGTTGGCAGCATGGACTGGAAATGCTTCCCAGAGGCCACTAGTGTCCACCAGCAGCTCTCAAAGGCTGTGAGGATAGATCTCAATGCAAATATGTTGTGACAAGACAAGGGGTAATGGTTTTAAACTTAAAGAGGGAGATTCAGGCTAGGTAGAAGGAACAAACTTTTTTTCCTGAGGGTGGTGAGACATTGGTGGGAGATGCCACATCCCTGGAACCATTCCAGGTCAGGTTGTCTGGGGCTCTGAGCAACTTGCCCTATTTACAGATGTCCCTGCTGACTGTAGGAGGGGTTGACCAGATGATCTTTAAATCTCTCTTCCAACCCAAACCATTCCATGATTCTAGGAAATAACCCCCAAGGCATCCTCAGTGCCTTTTCTGTATCAGAGGTAGCTAACGGCCAGAGCACTGACCTGGCCCTGAACGGTGTCCTTTGGATGCCAGATGACCCTGGGGCAACATCCCCCTCCTGCTCCATGACCTGGTTTCCCTGGGTGTAAAATGCAGAGCTGACATTTAACCTTCTGTAAAGTGCTTGGAGTTCCTCTACGGAAAAAGCTGCCTCAGTGCAGCAGCTCAGCCTTGCAAACCAGGAGCATGCCTGGACATCACCTGGGCCCCTCCATCTTTGGTCCTGCTCAGAGATGCTGTTGCCAACCCAAAGCAAAAAGGTGCTGAGACTTTCACCATCACCTGCTGAGAAGCATTATATACATATTGCTTCCCACAACAGAGTTAACAGAGGAATCAGCACAAGGAGGCCCTTTAAGTTACCAGCTGCTTTGAATTTCATGTGTGCTTGTGAAAATTCATGTTTAATGCCCTTTACTGCCTCTTCTCTGATTTTGAAGAGGAAAAACAAGCCCTGAAAGAAAACTCCTTTCCAACAGCTCACAGGTATGTGGAGGATATCCAGTCAGTGAGCTGAGAGCTGCACACACAGAGCACAAAATAACCATTTCTGTCACCAAAGCACAGCCAGACCCCCCCTGAAAAGTCCCAGCCCAGATTAATCAACCCATACCACAATCAGCCAAGGAAGGCATTAAGTCTTCAGGCTGCTGGGGAATTGCCAGAAGCTGGGAATTCCAGCACCATCTATAAAGATTAATTGGCAAGGACAGCAAAATTTGACAATATCTTTCAGAATTTTCCCTGTCAGCCCCAACATGATTTAGGGATCACCAAAGTGCCAAGGATGAGCTGAGGCCACAGATGATGGAAGCAGAGGGCAGGGTGCTCCTTGGCAAAGGGAGCTTCTGCCCTGCCAGCACCTCCAGCTCCATCCTTACACGGGCATCTTTCATATGATGAGGCTGAGCTGGGACAGAAAAAATGTGTTATAAATTTAATTTGTAGTTTTTAAGGCTATTGGATAGGTTAAAGGTTGTCCCCACTTGGTTCTGGGGGAAAATCAAAACCTTTTGGATTTGGGTTCCTCTCCCCCTGGTTTGTATCTCTGTAACATGAGAGGTAGATGTGACTTTGGTAACTGGAGTAAATGGTGACCTGGAAAGATGGAAAGCTTGCAGTCCAAGCCACTCTGGTGGGCAAAATCTCTTGTAGACTTCCTAGAGAGTCCATGAGCAGCCTCAAACCTTACCTGCATGGCCTTTGTAGAACCTTCCTGGGCTCCCAAAAGAGCACTCTGAAGAGCTTCCACTGATGGAAAACCTGGCTGCTATCAGAGAAACAGACCAAAAGGATTTGCAGTCAGTTGAGGTGAAGGAAAGAAAAGTCACTTTTAGGAGCAGAAAGAGCAGACAAGAGGGAGCATTCAGCTAAGAGAAGCTGCCAGCTCAGCCTACAACATTGTGGTTGGCATCATCTTGCTGGCAGCCACCACTTTACCTGGCAAAGCAGGTCCTACACGCTCTGTGAACCACAATAAGCAGACATCTTCAGCATCCCAAACACACACCTCCACACTTCAAAGAAGCATCCTACAGGTCTGGGCAAAAGCTTTAAACAACCCCTGGGAGGTATTTTGAATGTTTGGAGGTTTGGCAGCTTCAATCCTTGACCCTGATTTCATGCCTCTCCACCTTCCCTTCAGCAGCTGACTGGGGCAAACCTTTTGGCAAAGCTGGGATGTTCAGAGCATTAGCTGCATCTCCACAGCCAAAGAACATCTCTGCTCCTTCTTGCTCATCTCCTTCCTTGCTCACCCATCCTCCCCAATGCCCCCTGTTTTTCTCTCCCACAACCCTGAAAATGCCCTTTTTTGAGTTGTTTTGAAGAGCCACCCCATTGTTCCTGGCAGGATGGGCAGAGCAGCAGGCTGCACAATGCAAGTGCCCTTTTCTCAGGATGTACGTTGGTCATCCCAGAGCAGGAAAATGCTTACGATGGGGCTTCCTCAGCAAGCTGCCTTCAGCCCTTCACTTTCCTTCCCCCATCCCAGCAGATTCTCACACTGAGCCTGGTGGTCTGATCAGCATCCATTCTTGGTAGCAACCTCACTGTAGGCAACCAAAATGCTGTCCGTAAATGCACAGTTTCACGCAAGACCCCGTGGAGCGTTCAACGCCCACCAAGCCCTGCCACTCTCCCTAGGTAAATTCAGCTTTATGTCAAGACCTTCACCCTGTTCAGCACCAGAAGAGTGTCCTCACCGCATCAGGGGTGTTGTGCCCATCTCATCTGATGACAGCAGCCTCCATCCTCACTGACGTAACGTGTGCAGACGCCGGTGCAGTAAACGAGGGCAAGAGTCCTTTCATCGCTTGCCAGCCTTTGTCCTTGGACATGCATGAAACTCCTGGGCATCCTGAGCCTGGGGCCAGAGTTGGTCACCATCTGCTTGGCAGACTGTGGAACAAAGGCCTTTCTGGGCGTGCAACCCCACACCCACACTGGGCTCTGCAAATGACATTAAGTGGACATATATAATTAGTTATGGGTCGGAACAGCTTGTACCACTGCTGAGCCTCATCGGCCTCATGTCACAGACATCCTCCCCAGGGGCTTGTACAATGCAGAGCATTCACCCTCATCCTCCTCCCAGACATCAGCGCTCCTCATAAACTCACATCTGAAGAGGCTGTTTGCATCTGAGTTCACATCCTCAAATAGCTTGTGGTACCCACAGTCACAATACCAAAGCCCAGCCTATACTTCATGGTGGGCTTCTGCCATCACAATCCTGTGTAACTCCCAGATATTGAGTCTCTACTAAGCAGAACAAATCTTGCACCCAGAGCAGCTCAGGGTATAAAGCAGGCCACAGTTTCTTAGGACAGCCAGCTTTGTTTCTAAGCTAAGGCTCTCTTCAAGAATTATATGTCAGGACAGCCTCTTTGAAGGCCAAGAGTATCTTAATGGCCAGAACACAGCTCACTTGCAGCAATGAGTGGGGCTGTTGTGTAGTCCTATGAATTGTGAGATCTCATGCAGCTTGGCTGCAAGCATCAAGACAAGAGTCCTTCGTCAAGAGACCATGGAAGTGCAGTGACTGCCTCAGTACAGACTTTCTTGATGCCTTCACTGTTCTTCTCCGCTCATCCAGGATGCATTTCCTGGGAAGGATTCATCCTTCTTCCCCTCAACTGCATGTCTCTGGTTTGTGACTCACTGTCATCTGAGCACCAGCACTGCTGATGATGGACACATGGATGTCCTGCAAGAAGCCTGTGAGAGGAACAAGGCTGGATCCTTGCTTGAGGTAGTGAATTCAAGCATAGATGAGACCACACAGTTTCCAGAAGTTCTCACTGTCATTATGCAATCAAGTAACTTCTGTGGGTCTTTGCAGAGGCTCACCTAAAACTTTCCTTCATTGCCTGTGAGGAGCAGCTGAGGGACCAGGGGTTGTTTAGTCTAGAGAAAAGGAGGTTCAGGGAAGACCTTCTCACTCCCTACAACTACCTGAAAGAAGGTTGGAGTGAGGTGGGTGTTGGTCTTTGTTTCTAAGTAGTGAGTGACAGGACAAAAGGAAATGGCCTCGAGTTGCACCAGGGGAGGTTTATCATAGAATCATAGAATCAATCATAGAATCATAGAATCAGACAGGGACCACAATGATCATTGAGTTCCAAACCCTCTGCCATGGGCAGGGATACCTTTCTCTAGATCAGGTTGGTCAGAGCCTCATCCAGCCTGGCCTTAAACACCTCCAGGGATGGGGACTCAACCACCTCCCTGGGCAACCCATGCCAGAATCTCACCACCCTCATGCTGAAGAACTTCTTCCTAACATCCAGTCTGACTCTACCCATTTCTAGCTTTGTTGCATTCCCCCTAGTCCTATCACTACCTGTCATCCTAAAAAGCCCCCCCTCAGCTTTCTGCAGCCCTCTTAAGATACTGGAAGGTCACAATAGGGTCACCTGGGAGCCTTCTCCTCTCCAGACTGAACAGCCCCAACTCCCTCAGTCTCTCATGTTAGATATTAGGAAAACTTTCATCACTAAAAGGCTGACAAGCCTGGACCAGGCTGTCAAGGGCAGTGGTAGAATCCTCATCCCTGGAGGGATTTAAAGGACATGTAGATGTGGTGCTGAGGGACATGGTTTAGCAGTGGGTTTGGTAGTGTTAGGTTAATGCTTGGTCTCAACGATCTTAAAGGTCTTTTCCAGCCTAAACAATTCTGTGAATCTATGATTGCTGTTGGGTTACAGACCAGAAGGCCTATAGGGATGATGTCTCAGCAGAACATCTGCCCTTCCCCCACTGCCAGGAAAAGAATTGGTTAAAAATACCAAAGTGATTCGAATCCTTTTTCCTCCGAGGCTTGAACGAGGCTTGGAGAGGAAAGTACTTCTCAGCGTCCTGCCTTCTGAATGTGCTGTTGAGGAAGAGGTGTGTGCCACACAGGCAGTAACTCATCTGGGCTTGCAGGCTACAAGCAGCATTTTGAATGACAATTTGCTCTTGGACTCCATAAATACATGACATGATTTATCAGGTCGTGGCGAGCATGGGAAACAACCCAAGGGAGGGATTGTGCAATTGTGGCTCTGCATTCCCCATTTAATGCTTGTTCTGTCCAGTTCATCAGCCTGAGGAAGAGGAGGTCTTTGGAGAGGAGTGATGGCTTGGGCCAGCTGTGAAATCAAGTTTCTGAGTGCAGTTAGCAGCTTAACTTACTGTCTGTGGTCACTTTTTTTGGATTAAGTGAATGCAGCTGCATAGTGGACTTCCCAGGTATTGAGGAGGAAGAGGTGTTGGAGAGATGGGAGAAGGAAACAGGGAAAGTGCTTCATTACCTGTAGTAAGTTTGAAGTCTGAAGAAACCTGTAGAAGGTCTGTGTGAGTGGGTGGTGCAGGAGGCCAGCAGACATGCTCCTGAGAAGGTGAATCTAACGGAGGATGGCAGCTTCCATCTCAGCAGTGCTCAAGATGCTACTTACACTTCCTATATAGAACTGCTTTGAAAGCAGAAAATAACCACTCAGTTCATGATAGTTGTTGGTGGAAACCTCCTAGCCAGGTCCAAAACCCAAGGGAGGTTCTCCAGCAGTGTCCATGCACCAGCTTGGACAGGCTGGAGAGACCTTCTTCCACTCAGAAGGGTAGGAACTTACCAAGTAACTCCTACTTTTCACCAGGCCCTTGAACCTCAGTCTTTTGCACCTTAGCAAAACACAAACACCTTGTTACTAAAGCTACCAAAAGGACAAAAAAACCAACATATCATACAGAATCATAATAGATTGGGTTGGAAGGGAACTGTAAAGGTCATCTTGATCTAAAGTTGCAGTTTGTCCATTTAACCTTCCAAAATCCCCTCACTTCTTCACGATTTTCTATGTGCAGAGCAGATTAGCTGCAAGAGGACATAACAAAGAGGTTGGCTTGGAGGCTTCCCCAGGTTCTTCTGTCACTGAGAAGTGATTAGGTACATGAACATCCTTTGTGGTGTCTCAGACAAGATCTGTAGTTGCTGGACCTCAGCTAAGCCAAGGAAGACAACAGCTCTGCAGGGATCTCATCCAAGTTCTTTTTTCCTCCAAGTAAAGTAAGAATTATTTTCTGAAAGCATCAAAGAAAGGAGAAATAGAAGTTTCCAAGTTGTGTTTGGTCAGAGCCAAACCTGTGTCCTCATCCAGTGGGGCTGGTGAGGGACAGGGTCAGAAGGGAAATGCACTTGGCTCTGGAGGAAGGCAAGCCTCAGGCAGAGGAGAAATCAAAGAACTACCCACATAAATAATAAATGTCCAAAAGGAAGTTTCAGATCCCTGTTCATGACTCATGCCTGCTACACTATCCACCAGAAATGATTCAAAAAGCCTCCCTTGGCCAGCTCCACTCTTCCCTACCTCTGGAATTCCTGTACATCCTGCCCAACCAAATGGCCATGGCATCTCAACCCCCTCCAAGCACCCACTTTGCTTCTGCCTCTTCTACACCACCAATCCCTCCAAAACCAAAACAACTCTCTGCCAGCTCCACAAGGAGAAAAACAGGGCACCCTTGTTTTCAGTATCTATTCAGCTGCTTTAAAGAGCAGGAAACTTGGGCCATTTGCTTTAACCATTGTATCTTCTGTTATTCATCAATTTTGGAAAACAGCCTCTAAAATTGTTTCCGGCTCCCCCTTTTTTTCCCATGTAAATCACTCCAAGGTTTTGTGGTTTTGTTTTTTAAAAAAAAAAAAAAAGCCTAAACATTCTGTTGTTCACAGCAATATTTTTTTCACTTCATTCTAATTTAGCAGCTCCGCTGAGCTCCCCTTTCCCTAAAAGCCTGCGAACAGAGGAAGCAGTTCCTGCCTCCGGCTGCACGCAACCGCCAAATGCCACAGCTGAAGGGCTTTTTCCTGTCCCCTTGTAATGCTCAGTCAGCTCTCTCCAGGAGTGAAGGGACATTGGTCAGTTTAAAGAATAACCCAGGGAATAAACCCCCTCTCCTGGAGTGTTTTCCAGGTGCTGACTCCACTCAATCAGAATCGTTTTGGTTGGGAAAGATCTTTAAGATCAAGCCTGACCCACTCGCTAACTCTGCCGAGGCTGATGTTAAACCAGGTCCTGCAGCACCACATCTCTGCAGCTTTGAAACACCTCCAGGGATGGGGATTCAGCCACCTCCCTGGGTTTGAGAATCTTTAAAGTGAAAAAGTTTCTTCTAATGTCCAATCTAAACCCATCCTGCTGTGACTTGAGGCCCCAAATGGAGTACTGCATCCAGTATTGGAGCCCCTATTACAAGAGGGCTATGGATGTTCTGGAAGGTGTCCAGAGAAGGGCCACGAGGATGAGCAGAGGGCTGGAGATGCTCTGCTATGAGGAGAGACTGAGAGAGTTTGGGCTGTTCAGTCTGGAGAGGAGAAGGCTCCCAGGTGACCCTATTGTGACCTTCCAGTATCTTAAGGGGGCTGCGAGAAAGCTGAGGGGGGACTTTTTAGGCTGTCAGGTAGTGATAGGACTGGGGGGAATGCAACAAAGCTAGAAATGGGTAGAGTCAGACTGGACGTTAGGAAGAAGCTCTTCAGCATGAGGGTGGTGAGATTCTGGCATGGGTTGCCCAGGGAGGTGGTTGAGGCCCCATCCCTGGAGGTGTTTAAGGCCAGGCTGGATGAGGCTCTGGCCAGCCTGATCTAGAGAAGGGTATCCCTGCCCATGGCAGGGGGTTGGAACTCGATGATCATTGTTGTGGTCCCTTCCAACCCTGCCTGATTCCATGATTCTATGATGACTCCAGCACCTCCCTGGGCAGCCTGTTCCAATGCCTCACCACTCTTTCAGTAAAGAAGTTTTTCCTAGTCTCCAATCTAAACCTTTTCCTGTGCAACTTGAGGACATTTCCTCTTGCCCCATCACTAGTTCCTAGGGAGGAGACTGACCCCCACAGAACATTCCTTTGGTGATCACCTCCAGGGAGAACATGGACAATTTTGAGACTGGATGAGGCTCTGGACAGCCTGATCTAGTGTCAGGTGTCCCTGCCCATGGCAGGGGGGTTGGAACTAGATGATCCTTGTGGTCCCTTCCAACCCTGAGTGATTCTATGATTCTATGATTTCCTCTTGTCCTGTCACTTGTCACTAGGGGAAAAGAGACCAACTCCCAGCTTAATGTCCTTCTGGGATTAAGAGCCCCAAAACTGAGCCCAGCATTCAAGACGTGGCCTCACCAGTGCAAAGTGCAGGGGGACAGTCAATTCCCTAGTCCTGCTGGTCACACTGTTGCTGACCCAGGATAGGATGCTGTCAGCCTTCTTGGACTCCTGGGCACATCCTGGCTCAACTTCAGCCAGCTGTTGATGAACACCCCCAGGTCTTACTATGCTGGACAGCTTTCCAGCCACTCTGTTCCAAGCTTCAGATCCTTTAGAGAGCATCTGGATGATAGAAAATGTTCTTTGCAGTCAGCATGTAAATTGCACTTTGGAAATTGCAAGGCAGGTTTAATTCCAATGTTCTGGTTGAAGTTTGGGAAGAAAATCTGGACTTCTTTGTATTTTTTCCCACAACTCAAAGGACTTACTAGATTTTATGGGGAGATGTGGCTGCTCCCTCCCTGGAGGGGTTCAAGGCCAGGCTGGACAAGGCCTTGAGTGACCTGTACTAGTGGGAGGGGTCCCTGCCTATGGCAGGGGGTTGGAACTAGATAATACTTGAGGTCCCTTCCAACCCTACCATTCTATGATTCTATGATTCTATGTGCAAAGGCAAATAAAATGGGGATATGACCACTCCTGACAGTGCAGTGTGCTCCTGAGACCCTGGTTCAGGTGCCTGTCCAGGAGATGAGCCAAGCCTCTAGATGAGGCTTAACGGAGCATTCCTTTACATTTACACCAGGGTCCTGCTTAAAGCAGGATCTGCTTAAAGCACATAGATATTTCTGTAGATCAGGACTGCTAAGTCACCACTAAACCACATCAGTCAGCAGCACATCTCCATGGCATTTAAATCACAGAATCACAGAATTAACCAGATTGGAAAAGACCTTTAAGATCATTAACTAAACCATGGCACTAAGTGGCTCATCCAGCCCCCGCTTAAACACCTCCAGGGATGGTGACTCCACTACCTCTCCGGGCAGCCTATTCCCTTCAGGGACTTGAAATTTCCCTTGCAGCCTCAACTTCAAGAGTCATCTGAAAATACCAGAAAATGTGTGTTTGTTAAGGCTTCTTTTTTATTTTTTTTTTAAGCCCTATTTAACTGCACACCTATTGAAGTCTCCACCATTTCCCTTACCCAAGGTGTAAGTCAACATCCTATACATCCCTGAGGAACGTGGACCTCCTCTAACCTTTCCCAGAAGGAGCAGAAGGAAGCTGGAATATCTCAACTGAGTGTTGCCAGGCTGTGCACAAGCAGGCCAGGAGGTTTTCACAGAGTTCACATACACACACGAGGGGAAAAAAAAAACAAAAATTAAAATTAAAACCTCAGAGAAAAAAAAAAAACAAAAAAAAAAAAAAACAAAAAAAAAAAAACAAAGCAAAAAGAGATCTTCACATTGCAGCTTTTGCTTCTGGAAATCCCCTCTTTGTTCCTGAGTGAGTCAGCCAAAACGGTGACCTTGGAAGCACGATGGGAATGTTGTCGGACGTAAAAGGAGCATGGAGCAGCCCAGCTGCAGCCTGGAGCAGTGTGATGAGCCAGGAGCTGATGAGCACAAAGGTCTGACCATGCTGCAGATGCAGCATCAGTGGTTCCAGTGGGAGAGAACAGCTGTTTTCCAGCAGAAAGGGGCAGCCAAGGAAAATAATTCCTTGGTGGCTGCAACCTGCATAGAAGGGGTCTAGAGCACAAGTCTTGCAAGGAGCAGCTGAAGGAACTGAGGTTTTCAGCCTGGAGAAAAGGAGGCTGAGGGGAGACCTTCTGACTGTTTACAACTCCCTGAAAGAAGGTTGGAGCCAGGTGGGTGTCAGTCTCTTCTCCCAAGGACCAAGCAACAGAACAAGAGGAAACAGCCTCAAGGTACACCAGGGTAGATTTAGGTTGAACGTGAGGAAAAATTTCTTCCCCAAAAGGGCTATCAAGCCATGGAATACAGGATCATAGAATTGTTTAGGTTGGAAGGGACCTCAAGATCATCAATGCAACAATTAGCCCAAGGTCACCGCCAAACCATGTCCCTCAGCACCACATCTACATGACTTTTAAAGCCCTCCAGGGATGGGGACAGTATCATTTGCCTGAGCAGCCTGTTTCAGGGCTTGACAACCCTTTACATGAAGAAACCTTTCCTAATATCCAACCTAAACCTCCTAGAGCACAACATGAAACCATTTCCTCTTGTCCTATCTCTTGTTATATAGGAGAAGTGACAGACCCCTAGCTCACTCCAACCTCCTTTCAGGGAGTTGTAGAGAGCCAGAAGGTCTTCCCTCAGCCTCCTTATCTCCAGACTGAACAATCTCAGTTCCCTCACACACTCATATTAAGGCTTGTGCTCCAGACCCCTTTACATTATTGGAGGGAGCCTTGTAGTTATCACCATCCCATCTGATGTTCATCAGTTCAGCAGCCACACGATGGAGCTGGACTCAAACCCCACTGCCTACAGTGATGCTGGAAGAAGCTATCAAGTACCGTCAGGGCTTGGAGTGAGAAACGAGAACAGTCTCCAGCTGGGGATGCAGCCAGGCATGCTCCTGCAAGGAAACATTCCTATCAGCACGTTTATCCCAGTATTTCAATATATATTTTTAATTCAATTCCTGATTTTCTGGGAAAGCAGAGACTAAGCTGCGTACTTTGGAGAGATAGGGGCACCAAGGAGTCCCTGTAATCTCCTGCTGACCTCAGCAGAGGTGTCCCACTTTTACCTCCTCTTTAAAGGATATATGCCTGTTGCAACTGGCCATCTGGTCTGTCCCTTACCTCCTCCACTCCAACTCTGTCTTCCTTAATAGCAGGAGCAGGAGATAAGTGCTTAATGAATTAGCAGAGCATATAGTTTCCCTGCAAGAAGCATCATCTCCGGGTTCCTGCCAGATGCTGAGGCTCTCCCCCTTGCAGACCTCCCTCAGAGCCAGCCCTGGAATTTCAGAGACTTCCCACCACGGCACCAGCTGTGCAGAGAAGGAACTTGCAACTTCTTCACATCCCAAATGCAAGCACTGCTTCTTGCCCCTATTTGCAAGGAGAAGGGATGATGGTTTGGAAGGAAAAGCCCAGTTGCAGACACAGACCATGCAGAAAAAAAGTCCCCACTGAGCTTAAGGTTAAATGAGAGGCTGGGTTCATTAATGCTTTGAGCAGAGGAAGGCATTGGCCTGGATTTCTTAGGTCACAGCGACAGAAGAGGAAGTCTGGCAGGGCCATGATGTGGGATGGAGATTGCTCTCCAGGGTGACTCCAAAAGGCAATAAAAAAAGACAATAAGGAGAAAGATAATAAAACCCTCCAGCTTTTTCTTTTCTCCCTGCAATGTCAGGCTTTCCAGGAAGGGCTAATGTTTGCCTACAGATTTACTGTCCTCCAGGCGCAGGGTGCAAAGGGACAGTTGACGTCACTTGGCAGCTCCCACGTAGGGCTGCATAGCTCTGACCAACACACTCGGTGGCAGTGAGGACTAGCTGAGGTGTCTGCCATCAAGCTGGTGGAAAATAGGCTGCTGGAGTGAAACAGGGTTAGCAGTGTCCTCTCCCTGAAGGCCCTAAGAGACAATCAGCTCGAACAGGAACTTAAATCAGAATTATTCCTGCTGGGACTGGGTTTTGTCCCTGCAACAAACACCAGCTCGTTCTGCTGGCAATAGGAAGGGCTCTGGATAAACCATGCCATTACTTCAAGTCATCCAGCTGACAAACCACTGAGCATCCTTGGGCTGATAAAAGCTGATGCTGGCTTCTCCAGGGGTCAAGAATGGCTCCAGTTGTTCTCCTTGGCCTCACCCATATAGAATCATAGAATCATAGAATGGAAGGGACCTCAAAGATCATCTAATTTCAACCCCCTGATATAGGCAGGGACATCTCCCACTAGTACAGGTCACTCAAGGCCTCATCCAACCTGGCCTTGAACACCTTCAGGGAGGAAGCAGCCACAACCTCCATGGGCAACCTGTGCCAGTGTCTCACCACCTTCACTGCAAAGAACTTCCNTGCCTACCCAGGTGCAGGACCTTACACTTGGCCCTTGTTGAATTTCATGAGGTTGGCCTGGACCCACCTCTGCAGCCTGTCCAGGTCCCTCTGGATGGATCCCTGCCCTCTAGCAAGTCGACTGTGCCACACAGCTTGGTGTCGTCTGCACACTTGCTGAGGGTGCACTGATTCCTCTGTCCATGCCACTGACAAAGATGTTAAACAGCACTGGTGCCAGCACTGATCCCTGAGGGACGCCACTTGGCACTGGTCTCCAGGTGGACATTGTGCCCTTGATCACCACTCTCTGCATGCCTCCATCCCTTGATGCATCACCCAGATCTCAGCTCCATCCCATGAGCTGATGCTGAGCACACATATGGGGTAGAAAACCTAAATCCCAAGCCAGCACAGAGGATCCTGGCTGGTACTTTGCTTAGTGATCATTACTCCTTAGAGGTGCCATGAGGATCTCATTAGCTGGGAGCCAGGAAAGCAGGACCTGATTTTCAGGAATGCTCCACAAGCCAAACCTGTTGCATTTACAAAGCAAACCTGCAGGTGAGGAGGTACAACAACAAATCCCTGTCAAGGAAATGCCCTTAAGCACACCATGCCACCCTGACAACTAGTGTGGAGGTCACAGCCCCATTAAGGCACCATGGTAACAACTCCAGCAGCTTCTCAACCAGTATGTTGAATTAATACTGTCTGAACCAGCCCTGGTTATTCCACCTCCTGGCAGGACCTGTGACAGTTGCAATTTATTCTTTCTGTTCCATGCTCATTTGTATTCCCAAGCAGCCTAGGGGAGCAATTTCTCAATGGCTGGAGAGCTGCTGAGAGAAAGGAGCCTGGAATCAGGGAAGTGGACATGAGGACAGCTGTGGCAGGAACTATGGACATGGAGAAGCCCTAGGAGCATCATGAGTCAAGGAAGTACTGAGTAATCAGATTTTCAGTGGTGGCATCCACCCAATTGCTTGAAGCTCTGCCTCCCTACTACGGTCACCTGGCTTTTATGGGGCTGAAGTTGGGCTGGGACCAAATATGCCACAAGTCTGTCAAGCCTGGACATCAGTGCTGCACCAGTGCAAGGAATTTCACTCGCCTTTCCAAGCCCAGGTTGTGCAAACCTAGGTGCTACACATCCCCCTGGGGTGCTTTTGGAGAAGAACCAAGCTCCTGAGCCCAGCCCTTTGATGATGATGCCCCGAGGCCAGGAACACAAAGGGATAAGCTGAGGTATGGGCTGTGGAAAGAGAAAAAACAAACAAACATCTTCCAAAGGGAGTTTCTGAGTTTTGTTTTCTCCCAAAGGCAGCCTGAAGAGTTGGCACTTCACTTTCTTCTTGTTTTCCTCTTAGAACAAGAATGCCTAAATATGTATATTTGGAACCACTGGAATGTTCTGTTCCAGGGTGATTGAAATAGTATTGCTAATATTAGAGGTACCATGTGATTACAGAATTACATGAAGGTCAGTATGAAACAAGGAGGTTCAAATGGGTCCTTTACATATCCTACTCTCAGTGTTTTTCAGTGAAAGGAAGGCATTTCCTGCAGAGCACAGCTGTTTCCAAAGGAGAGCTGCTCTGCCTGGATAGCTCCAGCTACAAGGAACATGGGATTAGGTGGATGATGGCCAACATCATGACTGCTGGTGAAAACACAGCACGTGGGCTCTCCAAGCTGGGCATTACTGACTGCTCTAGAGTAACTCCTCAAAGAGCTAAAAAAGCAAACACCAAGGAAAAAAAGAAAAAAGGTAATTCCTAATTTTATTCTCTCTTATTGTTTTGTTGGGGAGTGGGAGGTTGGTTGGGTTTTTTTGGGTGTGGTCTCCAGTCATCAACTACGTAACCAGAAAGGCAAAATCCCTCTCCAGCCTTCTTCAAAAGCACAGACACATGAGACACTTTGTCCATGTTTGCTGTATGTCCCACAGCAAACATGTGGGACATACATGTAATGCTCCCTCCCTGGAGGTGTTCAAGGCCAGGTTGGAGGAGGCCTTGAGTGGCCTGTACTAGTGGGAGGTGTCCCTGCCTATGGCAGGGGGTTGGAACTAGATGATCTTTGAGGTCCCTTCCAACCTTACCATCCTATAATTCTATGATTCTATGCATGTAATCCAGATTACAGCACCACAGAATCCCAGCATGGTGAGTGTTGGAAGGCACCTCTGGCGATCATCTAGTCCAACCCCCTTGCTAAAGCAGAGTCACCCACAACAGCTTGTCCAGGATCACAGCATCCAGGTGGGTTTGGGATCTCTTCAGAGCAGGAGACTCCACAACTTCTCTGGGCAGCCTGCTCCAGGGCTTCAGCACCCTCACAGCAAAGAAGTTTCTCCTCATGTTAAGAGGGAATCACCTAGGTTCCAGCTTGTGCTTTGTCCCTTGTCCTATCCCTGGGCACCACTGAAAAGAATCTGGACCCATCCTCATGACCTCCACCTTTAGATATTTATATGCATTGAGAAGATCTGTCTCAGGCTGCTTTTCTCCAGACTCAATAGTCCCAGGTTTCTCAGCCTTCCCTCCTCACCAAGATGCTCCAGTCCCCTTAGCATCTTCATAGCCTCCAGACTCTCTCCAGCAGTTTCTGGTCTCTCTTGGGGGAACCCAAAACTAGATATAGTATTGCAAGTGAAACCTCACCAGTGCAGAGGAGAGGGGAGAGAAGAACCTCTTTGACCTACTGACCACACTCCTCTTAATGCACCCCAGGATCCCATAGACCTTCTTGGTCATGAAGGCACACTGCTGGCTCCTAGTGAACTTGTTGTCAACCAGCACTCTCACATCCTTCTCTGCAGAGCTGCTTTCCAGATGGTCAGCCCCTCACCTGTACTGCTAGTGGGGGCTATTCCTCCCCAGGTGGTCTCAATAACACACCAGAGACATTTTAGAACACTGAATACTGAGAAACTGGTAAAAGACACTCTAAGGNAGAGTAACTCCTCAAAGAGCTAAAAAAGCAAACACCAAGGAAAAAAAGAAAAAAGGTAATTCCTAATTTTATTCTCTCTTATTGTTTTGTTGGGGAGTGGGAGGTTGGTTGGGTTTTTTTGGGTGTGGTCTCCAGTCATCAACTACGTAACCAGAAAGGCAAAATCCCTCTCCAGCCTTCTTCAAAAGCACAGACACATGAGACACTTTGTCCATGTTTGCTGTATGTCCCACAGCAAACATGTGGGACATACATGNACCAATAAATGAAAACAAAACCAAAAACTTTAAAAAATAAAACTAAATTAAAAAACAAAAACACACAAAAAACAAAAACAAAAAACAAAATCAAAATGAAAGAAAACAAAAACAAAAACAAAAACAAAAATTAAAAAACAAAATCACACCAAAAAAACCAAAAACCCAAAAACAAAACAAAAAACAAAACCAAAATGAAAACAAAAACAAAAACAAACAAAAACAAAAGAAAAAGAAAAAGAAAAAGAAAAAGAAAAAGAAAAAGAAAAAGAAAAAGAAACAAAAACATTTAAACAAAACAAACAAAACAAAAAATAACAAAACCAAACCAAACCAAAACCAAAACCTAAACCAACAAAAAAAAAACTAAAACAAAATTAAAAAACAAAAATGCACACAAAAAAACCCAAAAAACCAAAACCAAAACCAAAACTAAAATGAAAACAAAAACAAAAACAAAAACAAAAATGAACACAAACCAAAACAAAAAACAAAAACAAAACCAAAACAAAACAAAAAGTAAAAGAAAAACTAAAACTAAAATAAATTTTAAAATAACAAAAAACAAACAAAAAAAAAACAAAACCAAAATAAATAAAAACAAAAAATAAAATTAAAAAAAAAATAAATCCATCCTTTTTAGCTCTAGGCCTCTGTCCACAGTTGAAAAACACATTAATCTTGCAGAACATGGCCAGCAGACAGGAGCCAAAAGGTTGACACTGGGGTGTGGTGAAGGGGAGACATATTTCCATGCTATTGCTCAGCAGGTCACAGCAACAGGATGCTGATAACATCCTGCAAACTTCCTCCCTCAACCAGTGTGGAAAAAAAAAAAAAAAAAAAACCAACAAAAAAACACAACACCAAAACTGAAGAAAGAAAAAAGAGAAACACCATGGTGGCCCCAAGGCACATAATGATCAGCCAACCATTCACAAATTTACCTCTGGGAAGCTTGCATTTCAGAGCACACTGGCAGGCGTGTTGCTTTTCTCTGGTTATAAAGAAGAGGACTTGAAAGCAAGGAAAACAGGGCAGAGGCAGCAGCCAGCAGGATGATGGGGTGAAGGCTCAGTGAGCATGGTGCTGGCACTGATGCTCCTTTTATTGTTCCAGATGGATTTTAAATTGACCAGCTCTAGCAGAGAGGGCTTTTAATAGCTGGGTTTACACGCTTCCCTTGTCCTCCAGACAATGGAGTTCAAAGAGGTTCAGAGCCACATTATGCTCTCAATGACACCGATATAAATCCAAGATGAAGTCAAAGCAACAGGCTGAGCAGCAGCACTGTGAGCCTCCATGAAAGGCAGGGAAAGGAGCAGATCCTCACCAACGTCTTTAAAAATCAATGAAATTAATTTCATTTAGATTTCGACGAGAGATGTGCAGTGCCCAGGGTGGGGAAATCGTTTGCCAGAGTCTCAAAGGGATTTTTGCCTCCCTTTGCAAATGAAAACGCAAAAGACATGCTCAGAGGGAGAAATCAAACCTGCCTGCAAAGAAAAATGGCTGGGAATAAATATCTAAATTTCTCCTGATATGAGCAAAATAATTTCCTCTGAACAAATGAACTAAATCACAATCCACTCCAACCATGGCTCTTGCTTGGTTTTCAAACCAAGGGAGAATGGAACAAAGGTCTCCAAGAGATGTGCAGACCCCATGGAAGGAGCTTTTGCCTCCAAGCGTGACTCATTTCCCCCAGAGTGTGCTCAGCCCACTTCCCAACATTTCTCTGTGTATTTAACTCTTCCCCCCCCCCCAAAAAAAAACCCCCAAAACCTAAATATCAGTTACAAGAAATCTCCAGTTTCAAGAGCTCCTGTTCAAATAAATAGTTCATCTTCTGGGTGGGTAGGAAACCAGAGAGAGGATCATACATGTCTCGGTCACGCTCCTGCTAATTTTAATCATCAAGGGTTGCTCTTCAACCTCAAGCACAGCTCTGCTGAGCAGGTCTGATTACACTTACACCAGGGCCTCTGCTTGCATTTACTGTCTCTGATCTAGTTAAAGATGTCCCTGCTACTGCAGGGGGGCTGACCTTTTAAATGTGACCTTCAAATGTCCCTTCCAATCCAGTGCATTCTATGACAATATGATTATGGAGGTGAGATGGGGTGGCAATGGTAAGCTGATGGGACCATCACCCTGTGAAATGCAAAGCCCGGGAAGAAGACAGGAGGTTGCATCCTATGCATGAGACTGCAGAATCCTGCAACCTTTTGGTGGCAGATGGTCTCTTCTTACATGCAATGAGTTGACAGGACAAGAAGAAACAACCTTAAGTTGTGCCAGGGAAGGCTCAGGCTGGATATTAGGAAACATTTCTTAACAGAAAGAGTTCTCAAGAATTGGAACAGGCTGCTCAGGGAGGTGAGGGTGTCACCATCCCTGGAGGTATTTAAACGACATGTTGATTTGGTGCTTAGGGACATGGTTTAATGACAGTGGCTTAGCAATAGTGGTGGAATTGTGAGCTGCAGGTGTGCAGCTGGACTTGATCACCAAGGTCTCTTCGAAGATCTCTATGTTCTATGGTTCTATGACATCCCTCAGCAGTGCAGGTGGAATACCTAATACAGCCCAAGCCTGCACGAGGAGCAGCACTCCCCAAACAGCTTCTCTGCTGCCACAACAGAGACATTTCTGAGCTTCAGCTCCTGCATCTTCACTAAGCCCCATCAGACCTCCACTCCTTGAGACAACACCAAAGCTCATTGACAAACGCACGTTCTCAGAGGCTGATTCTCAGTTTTGGTCTGTTTTGCCAAGTTCTGGAGAACTGAAACATAACCACAGCTCGCTGATGTACTCACAAACACCGGGAGCACACACGCATCCCTGTGCACAGATTTCCTTTCAGTAGCAACGCTGCATTTTGGAGCAGATCCAGGAGGCTGTCCCCAGCCCCCGCATTTTTGGAGGGGTGCTTGCAGCACCACAGTATCTCACAAAGCCAGCTCTGTCATTTTTACTTTCTCCTCCCCCAAAATGCTTCTGTGAAAGTGAGACCTGCCCTGCAGCAAGTCTACCTTCTCCTTGGCCGCTCAAGACATTTTTCTCTTTGTAGGAGCAAGGACATTTATCTTGGCAGGGTCTCCAGCACCAGCCTGGCACGCAACCTCTGCAAAATGAAACCTCACTTAAGGCACCCACCCACACAGGTAGTGGGGCCAGTTCACACATGGAGAGCTTCCAGATCCACCTACATGCCCGTGTTGATCACAGCACAGATCCTGGATGCTTCCGGTAGGGCTGCAAGAAAAATCAGCTGAGGTTTGCAAGGAGAAGAGATTTTCACCCAAGCTGAGGCAATTAAGTGGTGGTACTGAACTTTTACTTGCCTTTGCAGCATCTTTTCTGTCTCCACATATCAGTAAGTAGAAGAAACACACACCTCCAGGACTGTCATAGATCAGCAGAATCATTTTGGCTGGAAAAGATCTTTAAGATCATCAAGTCCAACTTGTTACTCAACACTGCCAGGTCACCACTAAGCCATGTGCCTTGGCACGACTTCTGCACAGCTTTGAAACCCTTCCAGGGATGGAGACTCAAGAGACCTGTCAGGGCTTGACAACTCCTTTGAGGAAGAAATTTCTCCTCATCTTCAACTTAAACCTCCCCTTGCACAACTTGAGGTCATTTCCTCTTGTTCTGTTGCTTGTTCCTTGGGAGAAGAAGCTGACCTGGATCTAATCTCCTGCAGGGAGTTGTAGAGAGCCAGAAGATCTCCCCTCAGCCTCCTTTTCTCCAGGCTGAACAACCTCAGTTCCTTCAGCCACTGTCCCATATCTTCTTCCTCTCACCCATTAGTCCATGTTGAGAAGGTCTCCCCTTGAGCTCATCATAAAAAATTAAGGAAAAAATTAGGCTGATACTGTCTTCCTGGAGGTCACCTGCTCACTTGGTTTCTCTTCACTTAACTAAAACTGGAATCACAGCTTGCCCAGCTAACTGCTGGCAAGCTGGGCCTCACTCCCTCTTGGGCTGGCTCCGTTTCCTAGCTGAAGTCTCAAGTGACACTATCATTTATCCTGTTTCTTTTTCATTCCTGGAGCAGGAATGAAAGAGCCATGGGGCAACCAGATCACTCATGAAGGGGCAGGAGCTCTGGGCCACCCCACACATGGGGACCAACATGACATCCCAGGCTGCCATCCCCAGCAGCTCCTCATCCCCACCACCAGCTCAAGATGCAAATCCACTGAAGAGAAATTTCATGCAAGGTGAAAAAGAAGCTTCCTTCAGATCTGCTCCAGATTTTACTGTGTTTCTGATCATCAGCTTCTAGCCATGGGGATTTTGGAAGGACTTTTGTCCTGGATTCCTGGATTCCTGTTCTCTGAGGGTGAGACTCTTCTGGGTATGATACACAATAAGCTGGGAGCATCCGGCAGCAGCAGCATGATGGAGAATGTTTGTTGTGAAAACTAGATTTAATAAAAAATAAATGGCTTTGGCAGCTCAAACATTCCCCACTTGCTGCTTTCGTGCCAAAGGAGGTGACATAAACAGTAATTTCATCTGCCTCCTTCCCCACACACATCCACCTACCCAGACTAAAAGCAGGCAGAGAAGAAAAAAATCTCATCAGCAAGAAACAAGCTCAGATCAAAAAAAATCAACTTTCCTTCTGATTTGACCAAGAGGAAGAAAACCCAGAAGTATAGCAAAGTCTCAGTGGAAAGTGGGACTGTGGCCTCCTCCTCCCAGTTTTGAAATGGCCAAGAAAGGTCTATGCTGAGAGGTGAGTTAACAGGTGAGCATTCAGGTGAGCAGTGGTCCCAGCACCCTAGGGAGGTGCAGGGTGGGGAACTTCCCCTGTCAGACCCTGTAGTTATAGATATGAAACATCACTGGCAGTGCACAGGGGCTCCTGCAGCATCAAGAACTCCCCACTGTGAGCTGGGTGCCTGCCTTCACACTTTCTCCATGGAGAAGTAGCTCCTGGGGACTTCCAGCTCTGTTTTCACTCCACACAGTGTTTGCTTTCCAGGTAGGATTAGAGCATGGGAATCTCTGTCATGCTGGGAAAATAACTTCTAAGAAAGAGCCTTTTCAGCTGCTTGATGGTCATGGATAGAGAACCATAGAATCATTTTGGTTGGAAAAGACCTTTAAGATCATTGAGTCCAAACATATATGGTCATTTCAAAAGTAAAAGTAAAGCCATTGCAGCACACCTCTGCCACAGGCACAGTGTTTACAAGAGCAGCCAGGGAGAAGGAGCAGCTGGAGCTTTAAAGGAGGGAAGTGCCACAGAAACTGATTTGTGGACATGAAAATGAGAATTAAATGAGAACACAATAAAAGGGGAAGGTGGAATAAAAGGAGAAGCAGCTTCTTCACCACTGTCCTGTTTGCTTCCCCACCCAAGCCTGTATCCTCTTTCCCCTGTATCCAAACTCACAAGGTAGAACCCAAAGATGCTCTTAAGTTGGTGGAGGTCACAGGAGCAGGGCAAGGGCTGAAGAAAGGACAGACCTCAGCCAGGACACAGGCATCTGTGGGGTCCCATGAGGCACACAGGAAACCCTACTTCACTTAGGCCCTTCTAACACATCACTGCAGCAAGGAAAAGTGTAGCTCCATGGGCTGGCTTCTTCTCTGGAAGAAGCAGGGCAAGAGGTTGAAAGCCCCACCAGAGTGCTGGCTGCTTCTGCCCATCCCACACATGCATCTTCCAGTACCTGAAGGGAGCTACAAGAAAGCTGGAGAGGGATTTTTTTATAAGGGCATGTGGTGAGAGGACAAAGGACATTGGTTTTCAACTAGAGCATGGTAGATTTAGACTAGACATTAAGAAGAAGTTCTTTAGTGTGAGGGTGGTGAGACACTGGAACAGATTGCCAAGTGAAATTGTGGATGCCTCATCCCTGTAAGTGCTTAAGACCAGGCTGGATGAGGCTTTGAGCAACCTGGTCTAGTAGGAAGTGTCCCTTCTGGGCTGGGGTGGGGGTTTGGACCACTTTCCATGTCAAGCCATCCTACNCCAGGTCCCTTTCTGCCTGGCTGCTCTCCAGCCACTCTGTCCCCAGCCTGTAGTGCTGCTTGGGGTTGTTGTGGCCAAACAGAATGTCATAGAACGTCGGGGACTGGAAGTGACCTCAAAAGATCATCTGGTCCAGTCCCCCTGCCAGAGCAGGATCACCTAGAGCAGATCACACTGGAACACATCCAGTTCTCTGATGTCTTACTCTAAGAAAGGCCCCGGGAAGAGCCAATTCCATCCACCTCCGCTCAGCCGGCAGGCAGCAGATCCGCACTGCTCAGCTCGAGCGGGGTTAAACACCTCCTGATTAGCAAAAAAACCTCAAAACCCAACAGCTTCTCGCACAGCAGCGCAGCGCAGCAGCCCCTTCAGGCGTTAGGCCTTTGTCGGGGGTGAACTGCAAGCCCCAGGAATGTGATTGTCACCAAAAGGGGAAGCGGCTGGGGACAGTGTACCCGATCGCTATCTGGCCGCCCTAATTAACGCCTTTGAGCGGCCGCCAGCCGCTCGCTGCGGAGTGAACTTTCCTCTGAACTCCATTCCTGGCGCAAGAGGGAGCTTGTCAGCCCCTGCCCCGCGTCCCCTTCCCCCCTTATCTCCCCCCAGAGCTTTCCTGTTTACATTTCCCATTCGATGAGTGTAATTAATGCAACGGCAGCAGGCACTGCTTTGGGAACGGGGCCGGCTCCCGCTCGGCGGAGGAGGGCTGCGGTGCTGCTCCTGCAGCGCAGCTCAGCAGCTCTTCAGCCTCACAGCTCATCCCGGAGCTGTGCCAGTGGATCTCCGACCGCGGGAAGTTAAGGTGACGTCCTCCTATAAAGATGAGCGAGGAAACGTTTGAAGATTTGTTTCCAATGAGAAGAAAACAAGCAGCTCTGGTGAAGAGCAGCCTAACTTGGTAGACGCCAAATTCACCATGAGCCAGCAATGTGCCCTCATTGCCAAGGTCCCCTGCAGTGCATTAAGGAGAGTGTGGTCAGCAGGTCAAGAGAGGTTCTCCTCCTGCTCTGCTCTGCTCTAGTGCACCCACATCTGCAATAGCAGCCTAACCTGGTAGATGGCAAATTCACTATGAGCCAGCAATGTGCCCTCACTGCCAAGGTCTCCTGCAGTGCATTAAGAAGAGTATGGTCAGCAGGTCAAGAGAGGTTCTCCTCCTGCTCTGCTCTGCTCTAATGCAACCACATCTGGAGTCTCGGGTCCGGTTCTGGGCTCCCCAGTTCAAGAGAGACAAAGAACTACTGGAGAAAGTCCAACAGATGCTGAGAAGATGGTGAGGGGAGTGGAGTATCTCTGTGAGGAAAGACTGAGAAACCTGGGGCTGTTGAGACTGAGGGGGGAGACTTCTCAGTGCCCAGCAACAGCTAAAGGGTGAGGGACAAGAGGATGGGACCAGACTCTTTCTAGTGATGTCCAGTGATAGGGCAAGAGGCACAGCCTGGAACTATCTGAACATGAAAAGAAACTTCTTTGCTGTGAGGGTACTGGAGCCTTGGAGCAGGCTACCCAGAGAGCTTGTGGAGTCTCCTTCTTGTGGAGAGATCCCAAACCCACCTGGACACTGTGATTCTGGGCAAGCTGCCATGGGTGATTCTGCTTTAACTGAGGGGTTGAACATGATGATTTCCAGAGGTCTCTTCCAACCCCCATGCTGAAATTCTGTGAACCTAACATACAACCAAATTCATCTCTAATGCACCTAGAGGGGTCTGGGTGGGTGGCAGGGATGGGGATACAAACATCCCCTGTGTTTGGGTGCACGCCCCAAAATCCAGCTGCAGGGCTGAATCTAGCCTTGGCACGAAGGTCACAAACATAGACTCCCTGCCCCCACCCCATTAATCTCTCAAGAAGTGCAGTGAACATCCAGTGCACAGAACACCACTGCATATATTTTCACTTCTGCACAGCATAATGCTGTGTTTTCTCAGAAAACAGCCAATTTGTCCCTGGTTTTGCCCTACCCCAACTTTTGCCCTGTATACACTGGGCAGGGCTGCTGGTGTTTGTCTAGTCTTAGGCCAGGGGAAGGTTGAAAGGAGGAGTAGTGTGTGGTTGAATGCAGCTTTTACACATTTTTCCCCACTCCTGTTTCTCCAACTCTCACCAATTTTAAACAAGCCAGGTCACAGGGAATCCCCATTCTTGGTCTAGGAGTGGGTCAGGCTTGGCTACCACCACTTATTTTGTTGGAGAGAAGAATCATAGGATTTATTTTTTTTTGCTGGAAAAGACCTTTAAGATGACCAAAGTGGTGGAGTCACCACCCCTGGAGATATTTAAAAAAACATGCAGGCACTTCAGGACACAATTTAACAGTCAGGGTGGTGTTGGGTTGATGATTAGACTCAATAATCTCAGAGGTCTTTTCCAACCTCAATGATTCTATGAGTCTTACCATTAACCCCACACTACCAAGTCCACTGCTAAACCATGTTCCTACTAAGGAGAAACATGACCTGATTTCCCTGCTTTCCTTATTTCCACCAGCCCAGGAGAAGAGCCCACTGCTCCCTATGGCTGCTGCAGGTCCTGATAACAGCCAAATCCCTCTGATGGCAACATGGAGTCATTTGGGAGAAACCAGAGCCATAAACTCCATCCCTCACCCTTAATTGAAGGCAAGCCCTGTGCAGATCACTATCAGAATCAAAGTCTTCCAGCTGATGTATGGGCTGGGCTATATGTCAGGGACCCTTTGGTGGAAAGAGGCCCCTTGCTGTTATATGGCACCCAGGGGAACTGTAGCTATCTGCTTTCCAGACCTCTCAGTTCCTGGGGGATTTAGTTGGGGGGGGGGGGCATGGAGGCAAAGGGAAGCTGGGAGCTGCGGCACATCTGTGCTCCCCCTCATCAACACATAGGTAGCTAATAGGTGCTATATAAAAACCCAAGGGCAGGGAGCAGGGAGATATGGATCTTCAAGGAGAGAGGAAATTCAGCAGGAGGGTGAAGTGGAAGGAAAAAAAAAAAAAGAAAAGAAAAAGAAAAGAAAAGAAAAGAAAAGAAGATGACAGGCTTTGAAATCAAAGCCCTGGTTGATCCTGTCTATTGGGAGGTGATCTGGGGAGTAGATGAGTGGGGAGAGGTGAGCTGAGAGGGGAAACCTGCCCCTGGATTGTGGATCTAGTTGGTATTAACACATCTTTTTGGTGGGGTACACCCGAAAAATCGAAGTGGACTGGCTTCTGTGCCCTGGTAGAGCTAAAAATGCCTCTACTGTTGACTTCCAAGTAAGCATCCGTAAGGAAAATCAATTTGGCCCTAGTTTCTGTGAGCTCTTCTGCTTAACTGGTAGCCCCAAAAGCATCGATATTCAGCCTTTATCAACATAGTGCAGAAGCAAAACAGACATAGGCTCAAATCTGGAGGGAAGGGGAGAACGTTTCAAGCTTGAAACCCCAGAAAAGAGCAAAGCTGTGTACTGGCCTTGTCCCACGTTATTGATTTTCTCACTAACTGGCCAAATTCCACGCATCCAACCCTGCAATATCACTGCTTGGCATGAACTTCTCTCCAGGCTCCATTTTTCTAGCACATTCAGCTCATTTATTTTTTGCCTTCCTCAGGATAAACCCTGCTCATTCTCTATGTGTGATCAAAACAGACACCACCGTCTGCTGCTGCTCCCCAGATTTCTTGCCTGTGGGTGATCTCTCGCTCTTCAACTGCTTGGGGACCTTATGCAGCTGCCACCCGCTGCCAGGCTTCATCCCCAACACAAACCTTTCACTCCAGGCATCCAAAATGATGTTTCCCTTTAGAGACACACACGCTCCCCTCCTGTCAGCTGCTGAGGCAAAAGAAGGGCTTGGAAATAAACCCCTCGTGTTGCTTTTTGTGCTTGCGTATGTTCCCCAGCTGGAAGATTTGCAGCTGCATGTCAGCAGCACTGACCCTGCTGCAGCCCTTCCCCCCCCCTCCCCCCCACAGAGCCTGCGTGATTTGCAGCACACTTGCCTGCTCAAGGATTGCTGGATGGGTGGGAATAGAATTAACCTATTTGCAAGAAAATTGCTGATTTTGTTTTCCTCCTGTCTGCAAGCAGCATGCCTTCCCAAGAGCTCTGCAGCTGCCATAACTCTTCTGGCTGAAAAAAAAAAAAAAAAAAGCATGAACCTTGCAATGAATATTTCCCCCTCCACCCATCCACACAGCAGGGTCAAGAGCCCATAGGTCAGCCCAGATGAGCTGAGGTTGCTCGCAGCTTGTTGTCGTGTTTGTCTTCCAGCCCTGCAGCTAACAGCATTTCTCCTGCATGTCCTGGTTTAGGATGGTATCCAAATCCTTTGGAGCCAACAGCTACAACTGTGCCAAAAGAAGAGGTCTGGGCTGGAACAAGGGAGAGGGTAAGGACCCACAGTGTGACATGCTCAGGGAAGTGGTGGAGTCCCCATCCCTGGAGAGGTTTCAAAGCTGTGTAGATGTGGTGCTGGGAGACATGGTTTACTGCTGGGTTAATGGTTGGACTTGATAATTTTAAAGATGGTTGGACTTAATAATTGTAAAGGTATTTTCCAACCAGAATGATTCTATAATTCTTTACACACAAGGTATTATACTGGGGAGAAGCTCTTGGAGTCCAAAGTTCCCTTTGGCAATGGAGCTGCATTTTGCCCGCACTGGTTGCTAAGGGCAGCCTGGGGGAGCTGAGCTGCAGGCAAGCCCCTGAGGATGTGGGGAAATGATACAGCTGGTTTGATGAAATCATACCCTTTCTGGCAAAGGAAAACTCCAGCAGCACAACAAATCCTGCCTGGGGGCTCAAGGGCGAGATTAAACCCGCAGCAGCCACTTGAGGCAAAGCGCTGATGCAGTGTCAGTTCAGGCTGCTGGTTCACAGCTGCCTCTTCATCTGGCCACTTGCAGATCCTGTGCCAGAGCAGGAACTGTCTGTACCACTCCTGGCTCAGGCATCACTGCTGCTCCCTGAGCAGCACCCTACAGCGTGAAGCTGCCACATGTTCAGCTCAGGGGCTCTGGTTAATCTAGTGCTCATGATGTGCTCAGTGCTTAAGTCCTCTGCAACATCCAAGAGGTACAGCCAAGACATATATACAGCCCCTGGGATGTGTGCAGCATGGCATCTGAGACATTTACAGCACCCAAAATACACACAGCACCAAAGATACATGCAGCACCCTTGACACATAGTGCAGAAGCCTCAATATGTGCAGCACAGAAGCCAAGACACATACACAGCCCCCAAGATATGTGCAGCACTCCTGATGCATGCAGCACCCTCCATGTGTTCAGCACAGTGCCCTAGACATATGCAGCACAGCATTCAAGACATATGTCAATGTGTGTACCACAGTACCCATGACACACACAGCACCTTCAGTGCTTGCAGCACAGTATCTGAGACATGCACAGCACCCAGGATGTATGCAGCACCCTCAGTGTGAGCATCACAACATCCTAGATCCATGCAACACCCTCAATTAGTGCAGTCCAGCATTCGAGACAAGCACAGCACCCAAGATGCATGCACCACAGTACCTATAATATGGACAGGACCCCAGAGGCATTCAGCACAGCACCCATAACAAGCACAGCACCCTCGATGCTTGCAGCACAGCACCCAAGACATTCACAGCAGCCTTGATATGTGCAGCACCCAGAGGAAAGCTAAAGCCCGGCGTGTGGCTCGCTCTTGCTCTCACTAGAGGGAAGCAGTCTCCAAGAGAAGACAAATAAGAATCTCCCTGGGCAGTCAAAGCTTTCCAGGCCATCTGGACACGAAGCAGCTTTAGAGGGCTCTGTGCTTCTATCCCTGTGCAAGGCATTTTCCTTGCAGCAGCCTCCAATCAGCCTGGATCCGAATATCACCAGGAGAGAGGCTTTTGGTGTGAGCCATATGGAATCTAAGGAGAATTGGTGTGGCACTGATTTGGGTGGCTGGGCTCAATTGCTCTTGCCTTCCCAAATTGCCCTCAAGTCCCCTAATCCCTCGCCCGAAGGCCAACGTGTGCCAGCATCACTCACCCACAGACCTTTCTCTGGCTGTTGCAGACTCTCTGTGGAGAATTTTGGGTTTAGCTGAATCCAGTTTTGCCAAGTCTCTTCTTGATTCCATCTCATACAGCTGTTCTCTTTCATCTGGAGTACTGTGTACAGTTCTGGAGCCTCCAGCACAAGGAAGGACATGGAACTGTTGGAGCTGGTCCAGAGGAGGGCCACAAAGATGATCAGAGGGCTGCAGCAGCTCTGCTATGAGGACAGCCTACAAGAGTTGGGGTTCTGCAGCCTGGAGAAGAGAAGGTTTCCAGGAGACCTTAGAGTAGCCTTCCAGTATCTGAAGGGGGCCTACAGGAAGAGTGGGGAGGGACTATTGACAACGTCTTGTAATGACAGGACGAGGGGCAATGGGTTTAAACTGGCAGAGGGGAGATTTAGACTGGATGTTAGGAGGAAGTTCTTTGCAGTGAGGGTGGTGAGACATTGGAACAGGTTGCCTTACTATTCTATGATTCTATGATTCCTTGTTGCTCAGAGAAAAATCCCTGTGAAACACTCCTGCATGGATTAAAGCACGAATGGGAAGTGCTTTGAGATCCAGATTACACTAAGCATTGCTTAGATGTGGTTTATACCAGCATGGAAAATAGCAGCTCTCCTAAATTTATTACAACCCAGCCATAAAACTGCATAATAGCAAAGCAGGGCAGGCAGAGATGAAGGAATGGCATTGATAAATGCATCTTCTTTACACCCTCAGTGTAAAAAAAAATCTCCCTTCTATTCAGTCTAAATCTTCCTCTTTTAGTTTCAAACCATCGCCCTTTGTCCTGTTACAAGCCCTGCTAAAAAGTCTGTTCCCATCTATCTTATCAGCCCCTTTAAGCATGTGAATGCCACAAGAAAGTCTGTCTGGAGCTTTCTTTTCTCCAGGCTGAACAACACCAACTCTCTCAGCCTGTCCTCACAGCAGAAGGCTTCCAGCCCTTTCATCATTGTCATGGCCTCCTCTGGCCCCTCTTCAACAGGTCTATGTCTCTCCTGTGCTGAGGGCTTCAGATCTGGACCCAGCACTGCAGGTGGCATATCAGTAGAGTGGAGGAAAGGGGCAGAATGCCCTCCTTCCACCTGCTGCCCACTGGGTAGAGTATAAGTTACACAGATCTGAAGAAAAGCAAAAATTCTTAAACATTCAGCTTCACATCCAAACTCTGCACTTTTCTGAAGCTATGTGACATAGTCTGTGGTAAAACCTAAGATTTTAAAAGTAAGAAAGAGCCCAGTGGAGAAAGAAGTTCAAATTTTAAGGAAGTTTGAGGAAAGGTTCAATTTTCAAACCCCACAGTGCTTTCTCCAGGGTGATTTTGGGTGAAAATCTGAGATTCCTCTTTCTCTTTAGCACTCGGAGTGACATTTTTTACTGCTGAGCTGCCAAGGCAGTGTCTCCTCCAACTGAGATCTGGGCAAAATCCCTCTCAGCATGGCTCCCTACTATGGGCTGCTAATTTGGGTAGCCCATTTGTGAAGCTCAATGCCTTGTAACAGGCTGCCCAGGGAGGTAATGGAGTCGCTGTCCATAGAGGTGCTGAAAAAAACATGTAGATGTAGCACTTCAGGACGTGGTTTAGTGGGCACAGTGGTGTTGGGCTGATGGTTGGACTTGGTGGTCTTAGAGGTCTTTTTTTAATCTTAATGATTCTATGATTCAAACAGCTCCTGGTGTGTTCCATGTGCTTTGGTGGCTGCGTTTTGCTCAAGAACTGAGAAGCTGAAACCCACTGGGCACTCTCCCAAATGAGTGCAGAAATAGCTGAATGAGCACAGCCTTGAGAGAGGTCCTTAGGACCTGCTCTGCTTGCGTGACAGCTATTTATCTAATGAGACAGGAGATCACCCAAAGCTTCACTCCAGCCAAACAGCACAGCAGAGCTCGTCTCGCTGTCTTGCTCCTTCCCACAGACTCAGTGGCTGACAAAAGGTATCACTGCGGTGCATATTTAGCATCCTAAAGATCATGCTGCTAATCAGCAACAATAAATGGGAAAATATGATTTAATCTCAGCAAGGGACTCCCATAGAAACTCTGTTTTCTGCCTCCCAAGGTGCTCTAGTACAACATCCACCTAAATCACTGTGTTCAAGCATCCATTTCTTACAAGGCCCTGCTTAATAAAAACAGATCGGAAGACTCAAAGGAGGATTCAGACTCAAAGTCTCCTGGCTGTGAAGGGATTTATCTCTATGAATGAAGGGTCAGTTTAATCTGGTGTCTAAAAGCAGGAGATTCATTCCCAGAGGAATTCAAGCAGGTCACACAAAGCAGGGCTTGCTCCATCCCTGCCTCCTTGCCTTCCCATATAAAGGTAATTGGTCTCTATCCAGCTCAAAGTTATGAATATAGAGGAGGGTTTTGGAGCAAAACTTACTGAAAGAGGAAAGCTGGCTTCTTCAAATGCAGTTTCTTGGCAGTTTGAGACATTTCAGTTGAATTTGGGCTGAGAGAACCCTCCTGCAGCAAATTCCCACCCTGTGCCTGCTCTAAGTCACCCTGGGGAGTTAACCAAGCCAAAAACGTAGTCAACAATCTTTTTGGAAAGGTTATTTTTGGCTCAAGGATCAGCTCCTTGAACCAAGTGGTGTCTCAGCCCCTGGAGCAGTAGAGTCTGGAGGAGCTGTGTCCCCAGGGAGAAAGGACAGGCCAGGACTTCAGATGCGAACCCATGGCCACAATCACTTCCTTCCACTGCAGCTTTCCCATGTGACTTGCAGGCTTTTTGAGAAGCTATCTTCATCTTCAGAGGCTACCTCCCTGTCATGGACAGAGAGGAGCTCCTTCGTGCAAACCTTGCCCTGAAGACCTCCTTGGAGAACCTGGGCAGCCTTCGTGGCTCTCCCTCTCTACCTCAGCCTCTTCTCTGCTTTCTATATGCCAAGTCTTGCCTCATCAGGCTGAAGACCTCCATGCTGAGATTCCTGTGGCACATCAGCAGCAATCATGCATTTATCTACCCTAGCAAGCTGACATGTAGCTTGCACTGAGCTTGCACAGCTCCCAGCAGAGCTGGGATTGCTTCCCAGACTCGGATGGCTCCTGGGAAGAGGAGCAATCACAGGGTCATCAAGTGTGCACTGGTTGAATAGGAGTGGGATATTGTCCCTGACAGGAGGAAAATCTAATGCTGGGGCTGGGATATCTCATTATTGCCCTTTTACAATGCAGTGTGCAAGACTGTGGGCACCAGAAAAGATTGGGTGCCTGGTCCATCTTGTTTTCAGCCAACACTATGCCCAAAAACTTTTGGCAGCCTGTTTTTGGAAGGTGTCCCAAGATACATATTCAAGCTTAGTCTGATTCCTTCACAGTATTCTTAAATGCCTCTTCCAACCAAAACAATTCTACGATTCTATGCTGCTCCCTCCTCTATTCTGTCTCTTTTCACCCAGCTTCAGCCACAACTCACTGTCTGCTTTAAGCCCTGCCGCATGTTTGCTTTGGCACAGAGTTTTCAGGAAGGAGCACAGTTTCACAGCTAACATGGGTTGGGTCCTAGTGAAATCTCACCCTTCTTCACCAAGGTGGCTCTCTGTGCGTGCACAGGACCCAGTCTTTGACTGCTTTGGCCTCAGTTTAGCCAGGCACACCAGTAGACATCTATCAGTTGGTGTAGGTCTCCTTCTGGGACAACCTCACCATCTCTGCAAGTAATGGACACAGCAGCTGGACTCTGTCCTACCTGCTCTACAGCACAGTTACCCTGGGCTCTCTCTGGAGCTGCCAAGGAGGATTCATGGAATGACAGAGTGGTTTGGGCTGGAAGAAACCTTTCAAGGTCGTTTAGTCCAACCTCCCTAGGGGCACCTGCAACTAGAGCAGGTTGCTTAGAGCCCCAAACAACCTGACCTAGAACGGTCCCAGGAACATGGCTTTTACCATTTCTCTGAGCAACCTGCTCCATAGTTTCACCAGTGTCAGCATAATAAATTTCTTTCTTGGCTCTAGTCTTAATCTCCCTCTTAGTTTCAAGCTACCACCCCTTGTCCTGTTGCAACAAGCCCTGCTAAAAATACTGGCCACATCTTTTTATCAACCCAATAGATTCCCAGCCCTGGGGTCACAGGCTCACAGGATGTCAGGGGTTGGAAGGCACCCAAAGAGATCATCGAGTCCAGCCCCTCTGCCAGAGCAGGACCATACAATGTAGCTCAGATCACAGAGGAATGCATCCAGACAGGCCTTGAAAGTCTCCAGAGAAGGAGACTCCACAGCCTCTCTGCAGGGCCTGTTCCAGTGTTCTGTGACCCTTACAGTAAAGAAGTTCCCCCTTATGTTGATTACCAAACCCACAAGAGATGGTAGCAGCCATCACCCATGGGTTTCCACCTTCCACAGCGATGCTTTGGCTTTCAGCACTGCAGTATTTACAGAAACCCGAGGCTATTATATAAACAAAAGGCTGATTTCACCCCCCCTAAACCCAGCCCCGAGGAGATGCAGGGTCAGAGTTCTGTCAAACCTCACAAGCTGTGTTTGTCTCCTGGCTCAGCAGCAGCGTCTCACAGAAAGAGGAAATGGTTTGGAGGCTGCTACTTGATTTTTTCTTTTTTAATTTTATTATTGTATTTTAAAGATGAACCAAGTGTGAACTAAATGCTGACATGAAGGAGCAAGGGGGAAGAGGTTTTCCACTGAGAGAAAGCTTAGCAGTGGCCAAGCAGTTCCCACGAATGCTCCTGTGCAGGAGGAGACCAGTTCTGCTGCAGGAGATGGGCTTTGTGTATGAGATGCCCCTGCAGTGCTGTCTTCAGGTGCCCAGGCAGCTTCAGAGCCAGCCTGCAATTAGTGCTGGAACAACCAGCACTGGGATTAGGCTGCAATCAGTGCTGGAACAACAAACACTGGGATTTTTCCCTTGCAAAAGACCCAGGTGATTCCTGCAAGCAGGCAGCTGGGATTGGAGGTTAAGCCCTCTGCCTTGCAAGCACGGTTGAGAAAAGTTACTTCATAACCATGGATTGGCACAAAGTCCCACCAGAGTTGGTGCTGACATCAGGGTTCGGACTGGCTCTGGACACCCAAAATAAACCTACACGAAGCACTTGGGTCCTCCCACATTTCCCCTAAGGAATAAATAGCCCTGTTCATTTCACAAAGTTTGCTTTGGCACAGGAGGAGGCCAATGAGGAACAGTACCCTGAGGCACTGAGCCTCCTGGGGCTGTACTTGTCACCTGGGTAATGGGACAGAGGTGGGGAGCTTGCTACAACAGCTCCCAGGACATGAGCATACCACAGTGTGATTTATCAGCAAACACAGGTATTGCTCTCCTTGTGCATCACCCTAATGGGATTTTCAGTGCAGAAAGTCCTCAAGGAAGGGAACAGAGCAAAGGAGAGAGGGGGAACCAGCAAGGCAAGGGAAGCAGTCACCACAGAATCATGGAATCATTTTCCTTGGAAAAGGCTTTTGAGATCATTGAGCCCAAGTGTTAACCCAGCTCTGCCAGAGCTCATTGAGCCCAAGTGCTAACCCAGCTCTATGAGGTCACCACTAAAACATGCCCCTCAGCAGCACATCTCTACAGGGTTTCAATCCCTCCAGGGGTGGGGACTCCACTACTACCCTAGGCAGCTTAATCCAGGTCTTGACAACTCTCAAGGGGAAGAAATTGTTCCTCATGTTTAACATAAACCTCCCTTGGCACAACCTGAAGCAATTTCCATTTGTCCTATCACTTTTTCCTTGGGAGAAAAGCTCAATGCTCACCTCACTCTCACCTCCTTTCTGAGAGTTGTAGAGAGCCAGAAGGTCTCTCCTTGGCCTCCTTTTCTCCATGATGAACCACCCCAGTTCCCTCAGCTGCTCCACACAAGACTTGTTTTCTAGACCCTTCACCATCTCCATTGCCCCTCTCTAGACCTAGTCTTTCTTGTAGTGAGGCACAAAAAAAAAAAAAAAAGAAGAAGAGAGGCAGAATAAGAGCAGCCAAAGTCTCTCAGCACTTCCAATATCCCTGCCAGCCACTGCCTCAGCTCACCAGGAGTGCTTCTGAAGAAAATACTCATCTCCCTGCAGCTTTGGATAGAGTAATTTATGCTCACTATCAAGCCTTAAAGAAAATGTGCTTGCAGCCATTAGCTCTGGTGCAGCTCTCCCCAGGCTCAGACACCTATAGCTCGGGAACAACCTACTCAAAGCACTTCCAAGGGATGTAACTGCATCTAAAATGACTTCAGGGAATTTAGTGGCCTAACAGCCCCACCATTAGCTGTGAGACAAAAGGAAGAACCAAGGCACTCAGCCTTTTCACCTCCCCTCAGCAAACACAGGTCAAGCAGCCTAAAGGTACACAACCTTCTCCAACCCCCAAAGCATCACAGAACCCCGAACAGTGCAGCAAAAGCCTTTGCTCTGCTCCCAGTTAGCCACATCAAGGTGCACCTTGCTGAATTTAAAGGGGCTGTGGTCAAATGAGCACGTCGGGGGAGGTGGTTATAAAAAGATGAGGCTTGTTTGTTGTCTAAGTCATGGAAATAAGGTTGAGAAAGCTGATATGGGGAGTAGAATGAGCTCTGCTGTAGGCAGCAGCATCCATCCTCTTTATTGGCCGTGCCTTCTACAGGTAACGTTAATGTAGAAATACAAAATGCAGCTGGAAAAGATCCCCGGGAGAGCTCAAACAGAGGAATGTGATTCACAGAAACACAGAGTAGTGGAGGATTGGATGGCACCTCTAGAGATCATCTGTTCCAACTTTCCAGCAAATGCAAGTATACCTAAATCACATTGTCCAGGAATATGTCCAATTGGGTTTTGAAAGTCCCCAGAGGAGGAAACTCCATAACCTCTCTGAGCAACCTGTTCCAGTGATCTGTCACCCTCAAATTAAGGATTTTTTTTTTCCTTTAGCTCAATTGAAACCTCCTGTGATTGCTGGGCTAGGGGGGAGAGGGATCCCAGACTGGGCTTAGCTGAAAAGCTACCTGAACCCAGGTCTCTGTGGGAGCCTGATGTCTGGGGTGTCTCTGACCATCTTCTCTGCGATGGAAACTTGTAGCAGCCACAGATTTAGAACTTCCCTCCAGACTTACTGTTTGCCCTGAGCTAAAGAACAAGCTCAGAGGAAAATAACAGATAGATAGATAGAGAGAGAGAGAGAGAGAGAGAGAGAGAGATAAATTAAAAAGCTCTCTGGAGATGGCTCTTCAACCTGGAGAAGAGAAGGTTTCCAGGAGACCTTAGAGTAGCCTTCCAGTATCTGAAGGGGGCCTACAGGAAGGCTGGGGAGGGACTATTTACAAGGTCTTGCAATGACAGGACAGAGGGCAATGGGTTTAAACTGGCAGAGGGGAGACTCAAACTGGATGTTAGGAGGAAGTTCTTTCCAGTGAGGGTGGTGAGACACTGGCACAGGTTGCCCAGGGAGGTTGTGGCTGCTCCCTCCCTGGAGGTGTTCAAGGCCAGGTTGGAGGAGGCCTTGAGTGCCCTGTACTAGTGGGAGGTGTCCCTGCCTATGGCAGGGGGTTGGAACTAGATGATCCTTGAGGTCCCTTCCAACCTTACCATTCTATGATTCTATGTGGAGATGTGAGAACATTTCTCCCCCGTTCCTGCTGTGCTGAATGTGAGGATGTCATAGAAGGGTTCGAGGATGGAGTCTACCCACCCTAGGGTAGTGCCTTGATCAGAGTATGACCAAGGCATTTGAGCAATCCCTTCTTGCTCTCTGCAGCCTGGGTTGGGGTTAGGACTGAAGGTGTATTAAAAAGTTTTTTTTCAGAGCTGCAGTTTCCTTAAGTACCAGCAGCAGTGGCTTGCACTTGAAAAACAAACCCAAAAAGCTGGTTTGTATCAGCCATACACAGCCCAACCAAAGAGCAGCACCCAGAGCTCCGCACACCCTGTTGCAGGCTCCACCATCACAAGACAAAAGCAACAGCTGCAGGAAGATGTGTGCTTGCAGAAGCCACACTGCGCTTCCAGGGCAGCACAGTCTGTACAGCCACTGGGTGGCAATCGCCATCAGGCTGTGCTCCCAGCCAGCACCCCCCCCCGGGACCTGCTCAGCATCCTTCCCTTCACCCCACATGCAAATGGAGGAACATCTGGTAGCAAGGGCTTGTAAAGATAGCCCTCAGCTAAGCAAATGCAGCAACGGGAGCTCAGCAGAGCTGTCACAGAGTTAAAGCTCTTTCTTTTTTTATTTTTTTTTCTCAGTCCTCTTTTGCCTGTCGTGGTTCATCCCCCCGACCCCACCAATGCCCAGCTTTATCTCCTGGCCACAGGCGCTGTACAGCATGTGGCCCGGTATGGTGGCAGTGTCTTCATCCTGCTGGGTGGCACTTTGATAACTGATACAACCCTATGAAGGGGCTGAATTATCCTTAAACTCTTCTGGTTTACCCTTCCCCGGCTTAGTTGAGCAGCATTGGGGTTGGCCCTTGCACAAGATCTGGGCTGTGCCCATGGTTGGGGTTTGCCGGCACACTGTGGGGTGGCATCCAGTCAGTGCTGGGGGGGGACGTCCTCTGAACTGCAAAAGGAATTTGAGCAACTCCCTCTTGCTCTCTGCAGCCTGGGTTTGGGGTTAGGACTGAAGGGCTGGAAAGGAAACCTGTGAGCTGGGAGACCGAAGCCTGCTTAGGGTGGGAGCTGGAGCTGTATTTGCTTTGCTTCTGCCAGAGGCTTCCTTTGCAGCCTTCCACATTCCCTGGCCTCCATTTGCTGTCTGAGCAATGGGGACAGCAGCACAACTCTGGCCCAGGAAGGTATTATGAGGACAAGGGCATATCTGAAACACCCAGAGTCCTGAAGCTGTACTTGTAGCAAGTTTTTTCACATATATTGCAGAACAACATCATTTAGACCCCAAAACCTGATGATTCGAGACTACGTACGGAAACACGGCAAGCAGAAAAACCACTGCACAGACCTTTGGTTTGGTTGGCCCTACCCAGGTCCCCACTGCAGTTTGCAGGGCTGCTTTACCACCAGCGTTACCCTGAACCACACTGATAACAAACCTTCAAACACCACCTTCATCTCCACCTTGCTAAAGATGCTCTAGCCAGACCTTGGCTCTTGCAGCCCAGGTTGGTTTTGGAGACCCCCAAGACATTGGGTTAATGGCCATGGAGGAGAGCAGCCACCCAGAGCAGGTACTACGCCCTGATGTGGGCACAGACACCTCTTCCTCCTCTCCCCAAACCATTGCCCACTGGGAAGGAGGTGATGGGATAGCATGAGTCTGGTGCCAATGAGTAAGACACTGTGGTTCCCCTCTGGTTTTGTGGGGCCAAACGCCATGGTTTGCGATGCTGCAATAGGTCCCAGGGCTCACCACTGCAGTCACCGCTGAAGAAATAGCTGCAGTGGTAACAGGGAGAGGAATTGGCGCTGGTGGAGCTGGTGGAGCCAGAAGAACCAAGGCACTACTAACATGGGAGAGAAAAAGGTACCTGGGACTAGGGCAAGAGCAGAGGAATGGGCCTGTGGAGAAGGAGAGGTGGGGTGAGGGAGCAGGACCATCTCCAGCATTGCTGTGCTCATCCAAACTGCATTATCTGAGTAGGAAAAGTGAGACTGGGAGGGAAGGGGGGGTGCAAGGAGGAATGGGGAGATTGGTGCTTAGTTACATGGTTTAGCAGGGGACTTTGTAGTGTGGATCAGTGGTTGGGCTCAATGGTCTTAAATGTCTTTTCCAGTCTAAACAAATATATGATTCTATGAAAGTTGAAGAAAGGGCTGAAAAAAACAGGCTGTGGTATTTGTGCAGCCACCTGCAAGGTGCATCTCTTCTGGACTTGGATGGACTAATTGAAGGAGATGGTAATGAACCTGATGCTGCCAGAAATGGCTGATGAGGGGAAGACCAACACTCCAATTCAGCTAAGGAAGGAGGCTGCCAGAGTGACTTCTTCTGGGAGGTGATTAACACAAACATCCACCAGCATGGTGGCCACTCTGCTGTCTCATTCTGCTGGCTATGGGGCTCGCCCTCCAGCAGAGACGCTCCCCATTTCTGATGGCCCAGTTGCCACCCTGAGCACACAAAGCAAGACAGAAGACTGAGAGCCTGACTCCAAAACCATCATTAACCATAAACCCAGCTTGTTCTTATTGGGTGAAGGTGACGAGTGAAGAATTCACATGGGTGTGACCTTCCCAGAAGGGGTGAAGCTGATGCCTCAGCTCTCCATGCTCCTGGGCATAACCACCTTAATTCAACCATCAGGTTTCTCAGGCTAATCATTAAACAGGAAAAATGCCTTTACAGCTCACAAGGACTTTGCTTGCCACCAACATCTGCTCCCAACTCAAGGCTGCCAAAGTTTCCAGGAAACCCTCTCAGCCTTTTTTATTGTATTTATTAAACATTCTAACTCAGTGGTGGGGGGTTGCATTTCAGGTGAGTGTCTCAGAAGATTGAAGTCTTGGGTTTAAGCATGCCAATAGGCTAAGAAAGGTCGGGTGGAAGAGATACTGAGGCATGAAAGGACTGCTCGTTTTCGGGCATCGATACACAGCTACTCAACCACAAGAAGCTGGTTCTTGGGCTCTCCCAACTAAGAAAGCCACTAGGTTGACAAGAAGGGGTTGCAGGTCTGGTTCTCAGCCAGTTTGGCCACCAGCTCCCTCCAGAAGACATTACCCTAACTGACATCAGCTGGTCGTGGTCGTAGAGATGTTTTATGGGAAGCAGGAGCTGTGTGCGGCTGAGCCACCGTGCCCACGTGGAAGTGTGGGCCTCGCTGCAGTTTCACACAGGTGGAACCAAGAACAACAGGAGGTACCGACACCGAAAGTCCTGCCTTGGTTTCAATGGTGAACCACATGGGTTTACTGCATTGTTTTTATTCTCAGCCCAAAAATTACTCCGGCCCGGTTATTTCCCCCGAAACCATCACGAATCTGTGCTCAGCCAATCGGAGCAGGGCTCCTCGCCCCATATTCCGTTCTTCCCTTTTATGGTCATGATCTGGCCTCTCCAAGGGAAAAAAAATAGGTGAGAACGGACCACATCGAGATGCGGGTGGGTTGGTTCCGCATGACAGGTTGTCCTGTGACCCGGTCCTGCCAACACACCACAGGAGCAGAAAAAAGGGGGGGAAAATCATCAGGCAGAAGGTGATGAAGCTTTTGGGCTCAAAAAAATGGAGTCCCAGTAGGCATCTGAGGTGATGAGACATGGAAAGCGTCAGCAGATAGGCTGTCAGATGCCCTGACCATCTGTGCTCATGAAAACCACCTAACTGGGGCCCAGGAAAACACTACTGGGCACCATGAGTGATACTGGTTGTGCCTCTGCAAAGACTTCCAAGGCTTGGCCTTGAGTTGGGCCTGTGTTGCTTTTGTTCAGCCAACATGGGAGAAAAACATGAGCTCTCAGTGCAGTTGAGGAAAGGTTTTCCTTCTCTCACCAATAATCATGGGAGTAGATAGACACTGATTTCTGTTCATGGGTAGCAGGTGACATTTGCAGACCTCAACCTCAAAGCCCCTGGGACTAAAACACCTCAAGCTAACATCCATTGATTCATGATGGAACCCTGAACTGAGATTCATTTGCAAATTCACACCGGAGAGCCTGGCTGACACATGGCAGAGGTCAAACCACACCACCAGGTGCTGAACCTTCACAGAAAGGAAGAATGTTCAGACCTTCAGATGCTTTTTCTGAGCCACTTCTGATTCCCAACCAATGAGTCTTTGCTCATCCCACCCTGCACTCAAGAGGAGAGTGGTAAGGCAGAGAGCTAACAAGCCATAAAGGAAACTGTATTTGTTGGAGAGGGTCCAGAAGAGGACCATGAAGATGATCAGAGGGCTGGAGCACCTCTCCCATGATGACAGGCTGAGGCAGTTGGGTCTGTTCAGCCCGGAGAAGAGAACACTCTGGGAAGACCTTATAGTGGACTACCAGTACCTGAAGAGGACTGTAGAGGGACTTTTTGTAAGGGAGTGAGATGATAGGATGAGGGGCAATGATTTTAAACTAAAACAGGACAGATTTAGATTGGACATTAGGAAGAAGTTGTTTGCAGTGAGGGTGGTGAGACACTGAAACCTGTCTGCCCAGAGAAGTTGTGGGCATCTCATCCCTGAAAGCATTCAACACCAGGCTGGATGAGGCTTTGAGCAACCTGTTCTATTTAGGTATTCTTTGCCCATGGCAGGGGGATTGAAACAAGATGATCTTGAAGGTCCTTTCCAACTCAAGCCATTCAAGGAAACCCCTTTCCCACTCTGACCTTCCCCCTTTCCTGGGGGAAACTTAACAGAGCTTTTGTTCTCACCAGTGACAGGATTTGTAATTGCTGAGTCTTTGCAAGTGGGGCAAGCTCAGAAAAGCAGGGACCCAGACCCTGGCGTCTGACCTGTGCAGCTCCACCAGATCCTGATGTGGGCAATTATATCTCAACCCTGCCCACCAGCACTTACCCATGCAGCTGCATGCTCCTACCCTTCAGTAAACACCAAACATTTCACAAGTGCAATCTCTCCTCGTAATTTGTGACTCTTCTAATTCCACTCTCAGACAGAAAGAGAAACAAATTACTGGAAGAGAAGGGGAAAAAATTAAAAAGGTTGCTTGAAGCAATCTGAGAGCAACTTTTGGCTCCCATCTCACCCAATGTTCTCCCTGGGAAGAGAAATAAGCTCCCAGGAAACGTGTTTATTCTCAACACCCCAATGTATTTCCTCATACTGATCATAATTAAGACTCCTGTCCCAACATGAGCATGTTAAAGTGTTTAATCCTAGGCTGAGCAAGAGTAAAAAAAAGAGAGGTGGTGGCATATAAGAGGATTTAATGAATGTCATGTTGGGCCCAAGTCCAGTCTTTGTCACGTAAAACCCCTGGAGCTAAGGTAGAAAATTCTTTATTAATGAGCAAGGAAAGAGCCTGTGAGTTTCATCACCCATTCTAAAGCAACACAATCACCCCAAAGCTGTGGAGGAGATCTTGTTTCTCTCCTGTGCTGCTTCTGACAGCCCCATCAGGTAAAATTAGAACACGGGAGGTTTCAGAAGCAAATTCTCAAATGTGCTTCAGTTGCAAGAAGAAGAAGAAGAAATTAGTACCATGGGGAAAATTTCCTCCCAGGCTGAAACTCTTGTCTTGACAAATGAAGAAAGCAAAGCCCTACAGAGTCAGAGGGAGTGTAGAGAGTGGGGAAGGATGGAGGAGACCAAACATTTAGTCTCCAGAAATCTTGACTGAGACTTTCATGACTCTTTATACTAAAAATCCAGAGCAAACCGCTTGTGCAATTTCTCCTTTCTCATCTTTGTGTATCATTAATGGGATGCAGTGACAGGAGAGGTAGGAACAGAAGGAACATTTCTGGGCATCCAAAGCAGCCCCACGACTCATCTGAAAAGCCTGCGTAATGTCGCTGTATAAATTCATGAGCCTCTTCCCCTGGGGAGCTGTGCTTTAGTGCCAAAAGAGATTGCAGAATTACAGTGATCAGAAAACAATAAAAAGCTGGGGGGGGGGGGTGGGGGGGGGGGGGGGAGGTGTGTGTGGAGGAAGCTGATGAGAGAAACTGGAAAAATTAGGGTAGTTAGAAAGACAAATGAGAAGAAATCAACTCCAGGTATTAAATAATTGGAGGGAGGCAGGAGGTAGATTAAAAGCTGTTTTCGTGGCTTGTACTCCAAGCACAAGGAGTCATTAGATGAAAGGAATAGCTGGGAAATTAAAGGAATGGCTGGGAAATTAAACCTCCCTCCAAGGGCAGCGCTTTCACTTGGCAGAGGTAATTAGAGCGGGGAGCTTGCTGCCACCCGCCCCTTCAGCTGAAGCCACCATCTGAAGAGGTTCACATGCACGACAAGAACACCATGTGCTATCCCATTAACAGCCATAAAAGCAGCGCTGAAAGGGCTTTCAGAACCCGAGCCTTCCCCCCTCCTCCTCCTGCTTTTGTCCTTTAAACATCTGGAGGGAAGCAGCCACTGCACCACAAGACGGGAGCAAGAAGTCTGATGAAGCCTTGATGTTAGCCAAGACCTCGAGCGTGCCAGGGGCTGCTGGCACCCACACAAGTCTTCCCTCCCAGCCTTGACCCACCATATCCTGGTCATATTTTAAATGAACCACTTCATTCATTCCCAAGAATGACCTTGGATCAAAGGATTTCTGGGAATCCAGCATCGTGATGGCTTATTAATGTTTAACTCCAGATCCAGGGGTTGCTGCTATCAGTGCACAGCAGAGGTGAGCTCTGATAAGACACTTTCTACTATAGGGGTTAAATAATCAGAGGTTAAATAACCAAGGCTTAAATAACAGTTAGACACTGCAGCTGATGGAGGTTTATGACCTAACTTGGCAACTTCTTGCCCTCTATGGATATAATCCCATAAAACAAACCATGTTCAAGATGGTACCTTGGGGTAGAGCTGGTTTAGCAAGACTGGAGGGAAGCACAGGTAGATTCTTACCATTTTATCACAGAATCCCAGCATGGTGGGGCTGGAGCTTTAGAGACCACCCAGTCCAACCCCCTTGCTAAAGCAGGATCACCCATAGCAGGTTGCCCAGGATCACAAAGTCCATGTGGGTTTGGAATCTCTCCAGGGAAAGAGACTCCACAACCTGTCTGGACAGTCTGCTCCAGGGTTCTGTCACCCTCACAGCAAAGAATTTTCTCCTCCTGTTCAGATGGAACCTCCTGGGTTTCAGTTTGTGCCTGCTGTCCCTGGGGACTGTCACTGGGCACCACTGAGAAGAGTCTGAGCCCCAATGAGTTTATAATGAGTTGTCCAGTACTTGTTATTTTTCTCGCCCTACATCCCCAGCTCCTGGAGCCCTGTCATTACATCAGAATCATCCTTCCTTTTTTTGAAAAACAAGAACTTCAAGACACTCTCAAAATGGAGAGACAAAGGCACAAAAGGCTCTTTCTGTAAAGACTCTGCCTTTTAGCACAAGTTTCCTGGGTTCTCTGGGGTCTGACTATGTGGCATTTGGGAACATTTTTATTGTTTTGCATAATTATTGACCCTGGCAAACACAAGATGATGTGGTGGCCAGCAAGATAAAATCACTGGGAGGATTAAACCTGCCTCTTTAATTCTGCTGAGCTTTTAAAGCTGCTTGACCTCTGGAAGGCAGGAGCTCGAAAGTGAAAATAAAAGACAAGACAAAGGTCACTTATTTTATGCTGGAGGGGTTAGGGAAAGAGGAGGGTGGAATGTTCTTAGCTTTCACGAATCCTCTCTCAGAAGTTTTATGAATGGCTTTTCAGACCTCTCAGCATTTCCAATGTCTCCAAGAGGCCTCCGGTAGCTGGAACTGGTCCAGGTCCATCACGTGGGGATCCCAAACTGGAAAGACCAGCTATGGGATGTCCCCATCTCTGCACCACGGGTTGAAAATGAGAATTCCTTTCCATTTCACTGCATCCTTTCCAGGTGAACAAATACTTCTAAGAGAAGGGGATGGCTGCAACCTTTCAGTTTGTTTTGCAGTCTTCTTACTTCTCCCAGCGTTGGGAGGTGACATCTGAAGGAGAACAGCCCAAACACTGAGGACCCTGACATTCAAAGTTCCACTGCAGATGTCCTTCTCTAAACAGTATTTTTAGTTCAGAAGCAGCATCTCTGCTTATTTCTTCCTCCTTTCCTATAAGTTTTAAAAAAAAAAATTCTGGGAATCTCAGCTCCTGGTTCTTTTAAGTGACTTGTTGGAAGAGATGTTGAATCACACAACCCACAGCTGCCTCACAAGTGCCCATGGGCTACAGTTTTAAACCTCATCATGTTCTGAGATTTCTTCCTCACTGATCTCATCAGTTTGCAATAAAGACCAATTTTCTAACATCCAGAAGTACCTAGAATTTAAGATAAAAATTTTCCCTCTGGTTTTCCCCCCTCTCTCCAATCAGCAAAACGTTTTCCTCTAGGCTAGGAGAAAACGTCACACCATGCCTGGTTTCCATCACAGCCTTGCAGTCACAGAGGCCAAAGGATACGACTGAGGATATGTGGCCAAAGGATACTTTTTCCACATGGATTGATATTGTTCTCTTCACTTGCAACCCATTACAAAATCCACAAGCATCTGTAGATGCATCTGATGATAGTCACAGTGTCTGACTCATCTACTAGATGTTGCCACCAGGTCTGGCTTGGAGCTTGTGTGCAAGATGTGCTGCTGTATTGGCTGTTCCAGATAGGGGCCACCTGACAATCTTTGCCTTTATCTTCAGTGGGTCTTTTTCTGCTGTTTTGGAAGATTTCGGACAGAGCTACTGTTTCCTCAAGCCAAAAGTAGGCTTTAGGATGTCCTTGTCTAAATGTTGTGTACATAATGCTGCTGCCAAAGCTGAAGTGCACAAGGGACATGTCCTACATGATCTGGTTTGGTGGAAACACCAATAAGTCCAGGGAAAAATAGAAGTTGATGGGAATAGGACCCCAACACTGTCATGCTCTTTGGCGTCACTGTGCCTAATGAGTGAATATCTGGCAAGATGCTTAAAATTTGGTTGAGTCTGAATTAAGTCAATTGAATTAAATCTGTTTGAGCTCCTGTTGAGCTGTGTGAGCATCCTTGGACAGGAAGCAGAGATATTGCTTAGAGTTCTCTTCCATGGTGCTCTTTAATGGGATTCAGANCTCTTCTCCAGGCTGCAGAGCCCCAACTGTTGTAGGCTGTCCTCATAGCAGAGCTGCTGCAGCACTCTGAGCATCTTTGTGATCATCGTTAAGGTTGGAAAAGCTCATCAAGTTCATCTGTCAGCCCAAGAGCACCTTGCCCACTAATTCATATCCCAAAACGCTGTCTACATGCTTTTTGGACACCTCCATGGGCAGTAACTCCACCACTTCCCTGGACAGCCCATTCCAATGCCTGACCACTCTTGCACAGAATCACAGAATAGTAGGGATTGGAAAGAAGCTTTGAAGATCATCTAGTCCAAACCCTATGCCAACCTCTGTGCCAAAGCAGACTTAGCCAGGCCAGGTTGCACGGAAACATTTCCAGGCAGGTTTTGAAAGTCTGCATAGAAGGAGACTCTGCAACCTCTCTGGGCAACCTGTTCCAGTGCCTCAGCCCCCTCACAATAAAGCAATTTTTCTTCACATTGAGGCAGAATTCTGTGTTCCAGTTTATATCCATTGCCCCTCATCTTATTGCTGTGCACCAGTGAAAATAGACTGGGCCCATCTTCCTGGCACCCACTTTTAAAATATCTGTAAACATAGATCAGCTTCCTTCTCAATTTTCTCTTTTCCAGGCTAAACAGCCCCAGTCTCTCAGCCTTTTCTCATAAGAGAGATGTTCTATTCCATTAATCATTCTTGTGGCCCTCCCTTAGACTCTGTCCAGTAGTCTCTCTTGAACTGGGGAGCCCAGAACTGGATTCAACACTCCACGAGCGGCATCATTAGGGCAGAGTTATAGGGGGAGGCATAACCATCCTCAGCCTGCTGGTCATGGTCTTCTTAACACACCCCTAATATACCTCAAATATCCAATGTAACCCTCCCCGGGCAAAACCCGAGGCCATTTCTGCAGGTCGACTTCACGGGAGCATCACCCAGCTGAAGCCCCTGAGCCAAGGACCCTCCCGCCTCGGCGGGGTTGTGTTTGCTCTCCTGGGAGGGCAGGCGATGCCGAATAGAAAGGCTATTGCACAACGCCGGGACAGCGCCGGCTCCCAACCGTCAGAGCTGCAAGGCAGCAGCGGGAGGAGAGGACGTGCAAGCTGATGCCTTTTGCGGGCCCCGGGGTCTTTTTATACTTTTAGAGAAGTTGGGCTCATCCTAAGTTCCTCTCCCACAGATTGTTCCTGTTGTTGTTGTTGCTTCTCTGACCCCCGCAGATCATGTGGCTTGATGTGACCTGGACGAAGCAAAACTGGACGCTAGGAACTCTGGGTGGCTTCCACCGCACCGAGGGACAGAAGGCACAGTGGGGACAGAGGTCCTCTGGCTCCAGCAGCTGGGTGCTATTACCTATTTGCCATTCTTCTCACACTTGGTTCACCTCTTTAGGGAACTCGTTCCCCTGCAACTTCCTAAATATGAAGCATTCTCTGTTCCTCTACCAGCTACCTTGGCAGCTGTGCCAGGGAATAACTCCAGCTGCAGGAGCCCAAAAGCTTTGCATGGGCAGGAAAAAAGGGACCTGCTTTCTAGTGGGAATCTCTTGAACATGCTTGGCATGAAGGGCAGAGTCAGAGAATCACAGAATCATAGAATTGTATTGATTGGAAGTGACCTTTAAGATTATCAAGCCCAACTGTTAACCCAGCACTGCCAGGTCATCACTAAACCATGTTCCTCAGCACCACATCTACACAGCTTTGAGACCCCTCCAGGGGTGGGGACTCCACCACTGCCCTGAGCAGCCTCATAATCCTCAAAAGCCAGAAATTGCTTCTCATGTCCAACCTAGACCTCCCCTGGTGCAGCTTGAGGCTATTTCCTCTTGTCCCATTGCTTGTTACTAGGAAGAAGAGATCCACACCTCCAATCTCCTTTCAGGGAGTTGTAGAGAGCCAGAAGGTTTCCTTTCAGCTTCTTTTTCTCCATGCTGAACAACCCTGAGGACCCACAGCTGCTCCTCAGACTTGTGCTCTAGACCCTTAAGCAGTTTTGGTGCCCTTCTCTGGACATGCTGCAGCACCTCAATGTCTGTCTGAAGTGCAACCTCACCAGTGCCCAGTACAGGGAACAATCACTTCCCTAGTCCTGCTGGCCATGTATAAAGATGAAGCTTTTCCAACCAGCTGCTAGGTCTGCTTTAGCTTTTATCTGCTGCATCATGGCTTCAGTCCAAACTCTCTGTCATTTGGATGCAATGAACCATCATTTATTTGTGGCAGCAGGTTTTCTCAAGGGCTTGGCCAAGAAAGCAAGCTGTAGCCCTTTACCTCATGCTTTACCTCATGCCTATACCTGGTCACGGTCTCTTGGCCAAAGCTGTCCACCCTTGACCCCAGGGATTGCAGGGTGCACATGTAGCTGCTGCAGGGGACACCAAGTGAGGGGCAAAAGGGATGGCATCCATGTCTCCTCTTTGCTCAAAGAAACTTACACAGAGCCAGGCTGGCACAGAGAGCTTCAAACCCCAGTGCCAGGACACTTAGAGGCATCACTGTAAAACAGCTCATTAAACACTCAATTAGGCAGCTCATTGGGAAGGGTCTGTGGCAGCAGTTCCCTGTGGTGCTCTGTTCATAGCTGCTGAGCTCAGATGTGTGCTCAGATGCTTTCTCTGAGGCTGCTAGTGCTAGTGGGTAGTGAAGGGTCCTGTTCTCCTTGCCTCTCCTGCCAGCTCCCAGGATTTTAGTATGAAAAAGGGATGGATTTTCATACAGAATCCCAGAATCCCAGAATGGTGAGAATTGGAAAGGACCTTTGGGAATCATCTAGTCCAATCCTCCTGCTAAAGAAGGCTCACCCACAGCAGGCTGCCCAAGGACTGCAATGTCCAGGTGGGTTTGGAATCTCTGCAGAGAAGGAGACTCTGCAATCTCTCTGGACAGCCTGCTCTAGGGCTCTAATAGCCTCACAGCAAAGTTTATTCTCATAGTCAAATGGATCCTACTGAGTTCCAGTTTGTACCCATTGCCCCTTGTCCTGTCACTGGGAGCCACTAAAAAGAGTCTGGCCCTGCTCTCTTGCCCTCCAACCTCTATCTCTTGCTGAGCATTGATTAGACCCCCTCTCAGTCTGCCCTTCTCCAGGCTAAACAGCACCAGGTCTCTCAGCCTTTCCTCCTCACAGAAATGCCCCAATCCCCTCAGTATCTTCATAGCCTCTGCTGGACTCTCTCCAGTAGTTTCCTTTCTCTCTTGAACTGGGGAGCCCAGAACTGGACACAGGGCTCCAGATGTGTCCTCACTAGGGCATAGTAGATGGGGGAAGAACTTCCCTTGACCTGCTGGCCACTGTCTTGTTGATGCACTGTAAGAGATCATTTGCCTTCTTGGTCACAAAGTCACATTGCTGGCACGTGGGTAACTTGTCCACCAGGACTCCCAGATCCTTCTCCTAGGAGATGCTTTCTAGCAGGTGCAAAGCTCTTGTTTTCAAAGGGAAAAACCTCAAAGTGAGAACATCCACTGGGCAGCCCAATGCAAGCCAACCATGGTGAACAGAGCTGAGGCTATGCTCTACAGACACGGGCACAAACCAGCCCCCTCCAGAGGATGTTCTAAATTGTACTGCTGGGTAGTTTCTGAATTAACTGCATTGCTTCACTGCATGATTGCTTCTGCAAACCCTGGATGGAGGGAGCAGCTAATGAGTCAAAACAAACAGCTCTTGTTTGCTCTTCTAGAAGAAACAGGATGGTGAATAACAGCAGGACTCCAACTGTGCCATCACAATGATGGCTGGAGTACATGGGGAAGGAGATCAAGGTGTGCAGGGAAGGGCAGAACTATACCAGCCATCAACCATGCAAAAAGAACTGGGGAGGAGGGACTGCTTTCTCCATCTCCCAGCCCCAAAACGAGCCGGAGGAGATGGTGGTGGAGATGCTCTTGCACAGTGCATGCTCCAACTCTGCCCCCATTGCAAGAAGAGAGCAGTCACTACAAGCCTCAATCAGGATTGCATTTATCTCACTAGCAAGATTGTTAAAGACACAGAAACTTATGACAGAAAATCAAAACAAAACAAAAACCAAACTTCACAAGAAAGTCTGAATCATAAGTTTCAGGGTTTGAATCAAGAGGCAGGGAGGTGAATCCCACAAATCCAGCCCATCCTCACACAGTGGGGCTTGCACTGAGCCCTTGAGTCTCTACATCGTCTGAGTATGCAGAAAGCCACTCCAAAAGCAGAGCAGATCTGCACCCCAGGCTGGTGAGAGGCTTTCTTCTCCAGACTTTGTCTCTGCTTTCTCCCAGTCGTCGTTCCCCCCCCCAACCCCCAACACATGATGTGCCTGTTTTCTGCAGGGCTGAAGCCCTTGCCATGGTGAAAGAGCAGTGATGGGTTTAGGGAAGTGGTTTTTCATGGCCCTACAACTTTCTCTGGAGAGAGGAGCACCCTGAGGTAGGGCTCTGGCTGTCCCTCTGTGCACCACTGCTGGAGCTGGATCTGACCAGTGGAGCAGGGATGGAGGAGGAGGGCTTCTAAATTCCCTAGTTTCAACCATTTGAGAACATGGGCTCCATAGATAGCTTCTCCATCTGTGTTTCTGCCCTCAAATCCCAGGCAGGTAATCTTGCTCACTCCCAGTGTGGAGAATCATAGAATCATAGAATGGTAAGGTTGGAAGGGACCTTGAAGATCATCTAGTTCCAACCCCCTGCCACAGGCAGGGACACCTCCCACTAGAACATCCACCATCACTCTCCCAGGCAACATCATCTCCATTAATGGGGGCTGATGCCCAATATTGGGCTTCTCCATCACTCAGGGCCGTGGAAAATCCCACCTGCTCATATAGATATTGTTTTTTTCCTCTAGTGACTTAGCACATGGTTTTCACAGTGACTCAGTGCAGGCTTTGAGCTGCCCCTCAGCAGAGCCAAGCTCAGGTCAGACTCTGGTTTTAGTCAATCAGCCCTAATTAACACTGACTCTGATGGTTCTCAATGGCTGTGGAGTCTTTCTGTTCATACACAAGAATATTTCCACTGTTCTCTTTCCAGGCTGCAGTTGTTACTTTTAGTGGGATTTTTTCTTTTCCCCCACGGTCCTCACATACATTTTCCAGAAGGATGTGAAACTCAGAATTTCAGGGATTGCCTTTGCTTGCTTAATTACAAACAGAAAAACACTTTCTTTAATGGTACCTACCTAGAATAAGGCTCTAAAGTGCCTTTTTTTTTTCCCCCTCTTCAAAGAAATTCACACTCAACAAATCACTTTTATCTTCGGCTTGTGGTTTGTTTTGCTTTTTTTCCTCCTAACATTGGGATTAGGATATTTGAATTTTGATAAGACATGAGAAAAATTCGAGGCAGTGAAATCATTCCCAAGCTCCCTGCTACAAACATTCACACTCTCAATGATCCAGCAGATTGTTTGGGGGGTGAAATTTAAAAGCATCTACAAAGACAAATGTTTTGAGCCCTGTGAAGTGCAGAGGAAATAGTGAACATAAGCAAAGGGAATGGTTTGGTTGGGTAAGTGCACGACAAGATTCATGGCCAACGTAAAGGAATGCCCAGTGGATTGTCCCAGTGCCTTAATGGTGCCTATAAATAGATGGAATTCTGCTGGATTTGTTATTGGTGAGCTTCATCTTATCTCAAGGAGCTATTGGTGTCTATGGAGGGTTTATGTCTATTCCTTATTAGAGCACAAATGATTTAACAAGCTCATCATAACCTAGAGAGGGGTTATTATGTTATTGATACTGGCAGATGTATGGCCTCAGTGCACAGTGCTTTGGGGCCCATAGCAAGACCAAGAGGTAGATGGTGATGGTGATGGTCCACTTCAGGACATGGTTTGGTGGGCATGGTGGTGTTGAGTTGACTGTTGGATTTGATGATCTCAGAGGTCTTTTCCAACCTTGTTGGTTTTAATGGTCTTAGGGTCTATAATCTATGAAATATCCATTGCTGAGTGAGCAGCATGATCACAGAATCACACAGAAACGTCCAGGTTGGAAAAGACCCTCAGAATCACCAAGGCCAACCTAGAATCCTAGCCTGCAAGATTCACCTTAAACCACATCCCTAAGCACCACATCCAAACGACCCTTAAACACAGGGTGGGTGACTTCACCACCTCCCTGGGCAACTCATTCCAGTCCCTGACCACTCTCTCTGTGAAAAAACTTTTTCCTAATGTCCAATCTAAACCTCCACAGTCTCAGCTTGAGGCCATTCCCCCTTGTTCTGTCTCCAACTACTTATGAGAAGAGACCAGCAGCAGCCTCTCCACAACTTCCCTTCAGGTGCAGACAGCAATGAGGTCTCCCCTCAGCCTCCTCTTACTCAAAATAAACAGCCCCATCTCCCTCAGTCAGTCTCAAATCTTCATGGATCTGCCAGAACTGTGGGTAGAGGTGACAGAGATGCTCTTCTTGGGACCTGCTCTGAACAGATAAAGCATCGAGCTGACAGTTGTACTTGATCCTCATAGAAGTCTTTTCCAACCTTAATGGTTCTATGGACACTCTGGTAGGAATCCCACACCATCCTTGGGATTTGCACCCAACTGCTGCTCCACATCAGGGAGCAGCATGCCTCCTGCTAGTCCTAAGGTTGCATCTCCCCTCCACCACACTCTCACATCGAGGCAAAGACATGGCAAAGCAAACCTAGATCACAGCTCAGCAGCACTTGGCACTCCATAACCCCACACCCACACCACCGCCTGCCTCTGAACCAGTCCTCGCCTGTGTCCCAGCCAGAAAACTGGTCGGAAAATGAAAATTAAGTTTCCCTAACCAGCAAAAAATAATGCAGTGAGGTTATTATTTTAGGTGAGAACTCCAGCCAAGCAGAACCAGGACTGGGCTGTCCCCCCCACTTCAAGTAGCACTCACTGTTCTCACCTCTCTCTAGCGTATTTCCTGCCAGCACCAGTGACTGGGTCACAACAGCCCCATGAATGCTCCAGGCTTGGGGAAGAATGGCTGGAAAGCTGCCTGGTAGAAAAGGACTTGGAGGTGTTGGTGAGCACTGGGGTCAGTTTTGGGTCCCTCACTCCAAGACAGGCATTGAAGTGCTGGAGCAAGTCCAAAGAAGGGCAGCAAAGCTGGTGAAGGATCTAGAGAACAGGTCTGGTGAGGAGCAGCTGGGGGAACTGGGGTTGTTATGCCTGCAGAAGAGGAGGCTGAGGGGAGACCTTCTGGCTCTCTACAACTCCATGAAAGGAGCTTGGAGCCAGGTGGATGTTGGTCTCTTTTTCCTGGTAGCAAGTGACAGGACAAGAGGAAACAGCCTCAGTTTGTGCCAGGGGAGGTTTAGGTTGAACATGAACAATTTTTCCCACTTGAGGATTGTCAAGGTCTGGTCCAGGCTACCCAGGGCAGTAGCGGAGTCTCCATCCCTGGAGGTGCTTCAAAGCCATGTAGTTGTGGTGCTGAGGGACATGGGTTAGTGGTGACCTGGCAGTGTTGGGTTAATGCTTGAAACTGATAAATCTTAAAGATCTCTTCCAACTAAAATAATACTGTGATGCTGTGATTTTTGGAACAAGCTTTGTAACTCATCCCCAGCTGAGTGGGATGAAGGAGGGGCAAACACCATGGCCCAGCTCCCCATCAGCACCTACCAGGGAGGATGGGGATGCACAGCCCAAGACTCTGCCTGTGATCAGAGCTACCAAAGGGCTTTATTTTCTTACAAGCTCCATTATTTCCACCTAAAGCTTGTTCTTTCCCACAGCTGTGGCTTCTTACATGCAAGAAGCTGTGGCAAAGCCCTTTCTCAGGAAAGCCGCCGCTCTGGGGGGGATTTTGGAGAGTATGTGGCTGGTGCTGAGCTCTCCCCACAGAGGGGGAGAATGGGGAAATGTTTCTGAGATGCTGCACCAAAAAGTTGAGCTCTATTTTTTTCTTTCTTTTTCTTTTTTTTTCCTCTCAGTTTTGCATTACCTTGTGCCTTTCTGGGAACTCGTGGGAGCCTTTCGGTGTAGAAAGTTTTCATTAAGGAACAAGAGTCCTGTTTTCTTGCAGCTCTTCCTCATCACCAAAGCCCAAAGGGAAGAAAGAAAATTATTACCCAGGAGACAGCAAAAACAGGTCTTCCTAAATAAGTGTTTCTCAGCTTGCTGCTCCTTGCAAAGGCTGCAAACAGCAGGAGCAAACTCCTGGCTCCTTTGCAGAAAGGATGAGATGAAAGCTGTGATGCTCCACTCCTAGAGCCCAGCTGGACTCTGCTGCCTTAAAACAGCATTTTCAGCTCTGTCTGAGCCCCAAAAAAGAGAGATTTTTGTGGAGGGAAGAAGGACCACAATCTGTGTAAAGCACCCCTGCAACACACTTCTTCATGTTTCCTAATTGCCTTCTTTTTCTTTTCTTTCTTTTTTTTTTTTTTTAGAGGTTATTATTGAGTAATGCCTGTTTGGTTGAAGAATTGCACCATAAACAGCCAACAGGGAAGGAAATAAATAATTGCTAATAAATGTCAAACTAGATTAGCAAACCAGAAAGGCCAAGAAAGAACTTTTCTTGGTTTAGTTTTTTTCCTTTTTTCCTTTTTCTTGTCTATTTTTTTTTTCTTGGCTTGGAAATAACTGCAGGGTTCTTGCAAAGATTGTATTTAATGAAAACTATTCCAGTACCTTGCAGGGGAGTGAATGTTTTGTCATTTCCTCAGCCTGGGTTAAAGTGCTGTCTGACTCCTCTGCTGTCTGCAGCAAGCCTGGAAAATAGCTTTTTTTCCTCTGCAAGACAAGGATAAGAAGCAAAAAAAAATCTCACAGCTTCCTTCTGAGCACATCAAGAGCTCAGAGGATCCTGCATTCAAAAGGCTCCTCCAGTCCCCAGTGCTGGGAAATTTGGGAAATTTGAGGGGTGTGTTAGCTCTCCAGAGCCTGAAATTACACAAGATAATGTGAGGTTTAGAATCAAAAAAGCTTCCAGGTCCTTTGAAAACAAGACAAGGCTGAGGAAAAAGAAGATTTGAAAGCCTTAAATGGAGTCCAGAATCATATACAAATAAAGATCAGAATAAGAAAAAAATAAAACAAATAATGAAGATGAAAACTGCTGTTGCTACACAGTTGATGTTTGGGTTTTTTCCTGACACTCTTGAGCTGTGCATCTCCAGCCCAGCTCTTTCTGGAAGGAGATGAAAGGTGTGATCTGGCCAACACACTCCTTCAGCTGCCCCTTTGATTTAAAGACTCATTAACATCAGCGCAAAGCTGCGCTCTCCAGAACGACTGCTGAGAGCTGTAAAAGTGACTTATGGAGAAGGGGAGAGGGGAAGAAGAGAGGAGAAACCCCACTCAGCTGCCCATGGACCCGCCAGCACAAGCCTGATCTTCCCAGGGTGCTGCTCTTGCTGAGGAAGGGCTGGTACCTTCGATTTCTGCAGCAACCTTGGCTTCCAAAGTTCAGAGAGCTGCTTGCTTTTAACTGCATGCAAAGAAACGACCCAACACAAGCTGCTTCAGCACAAATCCCTGGCATTTTTTTTTCCTTTTCACTTTCTCCTCTTTGCTCAGCAGAAACCCGTATTTCCTTGTGTCTTGTATTGAAGAAATAAAAACCTCAAGAGCATAGAGGATGCAGAAATTAATAGCTAACCCTTCTCTTATTCCTCGTGGCTCCCCTAACTACTGCCAGCTCAACTTGTGGTTGAGATTACAGCGATAAATCACAAGCTGCTCTTTGAAATAACAGCTCTGATTTCACCCAGCACAAGGAAGGAGAAGGACCAGAGAGGTTGTGCAAGGTTGAGGTGGGACGGGGTTGCATTGGGCTCCTCTGAGCTTGGTGGTGGGTTGAGGAGGCCCAGACAATGCTACACACCTCAAGGCATGGATCTAGCTTATGGTTCATGGCTGGAAGTGTCAGAGACTTTTCCTCCTGCCCTAGCTGCCATCTTTCTAAAAGGCTGGAGAGGCTGAGCACCCCTTTTGGCAGGATGAGGCTCAGCCAGCTTGCATGTATGCTATCAGACATGTCTGCAGCTACAGGGGAATCAAGGAATCACAGGATGGTTGGGGCTGGAAGGGACCTTTCTAGGTCATCTAGTCCAACCCTTCTGCAGATGCATCTGCAACTAGAGCAGGTTGATCAGAGCCTCATGCAACTTGAGCTGAAATGTTTCCAGGGTTGGGATATCCACTATCTCTCTGAACAAACTGCCATTGTGCTGGGCTGGACAAAGTGAAGGGGACAAATCCTGGGGGTTTCATCCCCAAAAGAAGGCTCGTGGGTGTGGCATGGTTTTAGCACCTCTAGTCACCAAGAATCATAAAATCACAGAATTGTCTCAGTTGGAAAAAAACTTTAAGATCATAGAGTTCAACCATTCTCTAATTCTACTAAGCCTAAGGCTAAACCATGTCCCTCAGCACCACAGCTCTGCATCTTTTAAACACCCCCAGGGATGACGATTCAACCACCTCCCTGGGGAACCTGTTCCATCTTCCAAACATGGCCTCTGGCCCGGGTGGTGACCCCAAAGAACAATGACAGGTGGTGTATGGGGTTGATGGTGGTGCCCAACTAACTCCACACACGCAAGAGGTCCCACATTTCTCCTGCTGAGCCTCCCCGAGCAGAAGTAAACCTCTTGACACGTTCAGGTCTTCCGTTAACCCAAAGGCAGTTTCACCTTACATTTTGGGATCTTCCGATACTTGCTCCCCACCCCTATTTTTAGCCCATCCCCTTGGTCCCAGCTGCTCTGGCCGCAAGACCCTTGCAGGACGCCTGTGGCCAGGAGGTGTTTTGAGGTATTTTTAGCCATGTCCATCTGCCACAGCCCAGGCTGGGTGAAGGCACATGTGGTTTGAGCATCTGCAAGTGAGACCGGCCGGGTGGCAGCAGGAGAAACGGCTCCTGGGCTTTNGGGGGGGGGGAAATGTGGAAGTGGCTCCTCCATCCTGGGGTCAGGGAGGGTTAAATAAAGAAAAGAGCTGCTATGGACAGTGTGTCTTTCTGGGTGCAGCTGAAACGGAGCTCTCTGGTGGGATGGAGCACTGCAGGAGGATGATTGATGGAGCAAGTTCATGCTCAAAGCCATCCATGCAAAAGCCCTAATGGTGTGAAGGGTCTGGATGAGGATAAGGGGAGGCTGCTCCCCTTTGGTGTCACCCCCGTGTCTCATCCTGCACCTTCCAGCTTTGCCACAGAAATCTCAACATTGTTGTTGTTGCATTGCCCAAACCCTGCTGCAACCCAGGCTGCTGTGTCCATCTTTGCTTTCCTGAGTGGCACCCACGGGAGATGCACAATCCCACAGATACAATGGCCCCAACGCTTCCCTTTTCTCAGAATAAAATATGATGTTCCTCCCAAAACAACAGCAACAACAACAACAGAAAAAAAAAAAAAAAGAAGCATACCCAAAGAAGCAATGATGGAACTTTTACTTGTTTTGTGCCTTTTTAGGTGACTTTTGCTGCTTTTTTTTGGTTGGGATTTGGGAAGTTGCCACAGGTTTGGTAGCTTTCAACTTCGTGTTTTCACTTTTTACTGTGCTGCGGTGACTAAGATCTGCCTGCCTCTATCACATTACCTTGCCTTGGAAATACCCACTGGTACATGGAAAATAAAAAGAACATCTCCAAAGGAGTCTCTGATTTCTTTCAAGGTCTCATCTGGTCTCCAGGGGTTTGTGAAGGCTGGGAGACCACTGAGTGGGTGCAAGACAGCCCTTGCCCTGTGTTCGTTGCTAGCAGAGACCTGAGCCCCTTCTCCAGAGATGATGGCCAGGGCCAGTGCTCATGCTTTCAAGCATGAACCTAAGCAGTTGCCACCCAGCCTCAGTGATGCAGCTTCCTCATCATCCAAACCTCCATGGGGACACAGAGTCACCTGGGACTTCACCCCCTACCAGGAAATGTGGGTTGCAGCCCAGCATCACCTTCACCATCACTGACTCAGGGGATGCCCATGAGGGTCTTTGGTGGAGTCTCCACCTCAACACTGGTCACTTAGTGCCACCCAATCTGGTATTTGCACCATCCTTGCTGGCCATTATCCCATGGACATCACCTCAGCATCCAAGCCTGCCATGATGCCTTATCTCTACAAGTGTTCAAGGACTGGTTGGACAAGGCTTTGAGCAGTCTGGTCTAGTGGATGATGTCCTTATCCCTGGTAAGAGTGTTGGACTACATGGTCTTTAAGTTCCCTTCCAACCCAACCATTCTGTGACTCTATGATGATTCTATGCCCTCACTATGCTCGCTGGAGCTGAGCTTTCATATGACATCTGCTCTTCCTCTTGCCCTCTCCTATGTACTTCCTAGCCCAGCAAGAGTATGTGCTCGTCTTCAAAGCTCAGGATTTATAAATAAAAGAAATAGATAAGGTATTTTTTTCTGTTCCAAATTAGCCCCGGGCAGACAATGTGTGCACAGCCAGAGACTTGGTTTCCTGTCTGTTTGTCAAGGCTCTGAACGAGCTTCCTCTGTATAACAAACTCAGCCAGAGAGGGGAAAGGGTAAGGACCAAACTGAAACATGTAGGGGAGAATTGCACAACATCCCCAGCCACCAGCGGTCTCCAGGGCTTGTAATCCATAGGGGGGATCCAGGAGTATAATGCCCCTTCTGCACCCACCTACCCAGGGTGGTTTGAGATGCCCAGAGTGCCGTCGGCTGCAAGCATCAGCATGGGACTGCACCGGGGAGGTGCATGCTCCGTCCTGAAATAGCTCTTTGGACCCACGAATGAGTCATTTGATTTCTTGACTGAAAATATCTTCCTTCTCAGCTCGTGAGTCTTAATAGGAAGAGCCAGACTCTATCTGTGCCTGGTGCTGTTTGGTGATGCTGCCCCTGGAGCTGCAGGCAGAGCTGGTGGATCCTTAGCCTGCAGGACGTTTGGAAGGAGAATCCCTCCTGGGAGTGTGGGAAGAGCAAAGGCAGAGCTGAGAATGATGACACAGCGTTGTTCTTGTGGTATTTCTGGCTCGGCCAGAAGTGGGAAGTATCAGAAATCTCATGAGGCACAGCGAGGCCTTGTGAGATTTCCAACCATTTTGCAAGCCCTCCCGAGGTCTGCATTCATCTCTGACCTGGTTTTCTCCTTCTTTCTCTTGCTTATCCCTCTCAAACTCCTGCTTTTGCCCTAAGGGGATGCCCACTTGCACACCCACCTCTTTCCCATTACCACTGTGCAGGTAGGAAGAGTAGGCAGGAGCATGAGGGTTAATGCCTCATCCCACCCTATGATCTCCTGAACCAAAAACTGGTGTGGAAATAAAAGAAGAAGTCCAATGGCATTTATAATACCAGGGTAAAAAAGGAAACATCTCCCTCATATTGGTGTACTCAATATGGCAGGAAAAAACTCTCCTCCTCTGCCCTGCAGCTTGTTGGCACAGCATGGATGGAATAAGCAAAGTGTAGATGCAAGAGAAGCTCCTTCCTTACCTGCAGAGTTGAAAACTGCAGAATTGAGGATAAATCAGAGAAAAAAATTGTCTTCACTCTTATCCTGGATTTCAAATAGATGGAATAGTGTGGCCAGTATCACCAGGGCAGGGATTGTCTCTCTAGACTCAGCACTGGTGAGGTGATACCTCAGATATTGGATTCAGTTTTGGGCTCCTCACTCCAAGAAGGACATTGAGGTGCTGGAGTGTGTCCAGAGAAGGACAATGAAGCTGGTGAAAGCTCTAGAGCACAAGTCTTGTGCTGAGGAGCTGAGGAAACTGGGGTTGTTCAGCCCAGAGAAAAGGAGGTTGAGGGGAGGCTGAGTTCTGGCTCTCTACAACTCTCAGAAAGGAGGTTGGAGCCAGGTGGCTGTTGGTCTCTTCTCCAGAGTAACAAGTTTTAGGACAAAAGGAAATGACCTCAAGTTGTACCAGAGGAGGTGTGGGTTGGACATGAAGAATCAATTTTTTCCCCTTGAGGGCTGTCAAGGCCTGGTTCAGGCTGCCCGGGGCAGTAGTGAAGCCCCCATCTGTGTAGGGGTTTCAAAGCTCTGTAGGTGTGGTGCTGAGGGATGTGGTTCAGTGGTGACCTGACAATATTGGTTTAACTGTTGGACTCAACAATCTTAAGCATCCCTTACTACCCAAATCATCCTATGATTCTATGGTACTTTAACTCTCCTGGGAGGACAGGGATCTGCAGCAGAACAATCATGAAAGGTGCAGCTTGGCACAGCCAATGCATTGTACCAACCAAAGTGAGAGGGGACAATTTGTCCATCCTGCCCTGGAGAGGTTCCCAGAACCCACAGGGGTGCCAGGGATGCCCTTATCATTGGCAATGGCTACTACACATGAAGGGAGAACTGATGCTGGAGGTACACCAAAACCAGGCAGCCTCACAGGAGTAGAGAGATCTCTGGGTGGCATGCAAGGCTGGGTAAACAAGATGGAAGTCCCTTTGGGGTGCCATGTATGGAAGTGGCAGCACACCAGGCCCACAGGATGCTGTCAGCTTCCTGAGCAGAGGGCTCACAGGTGCTTCCTCATTGTCACACCAACTGCAGCACTAGAGCCTCTCGAAGCTCATGGTGTCTTGGTGGCCAGAAATCACAACAGGACAGGTATGAACTGTGAGCACTGGTGTCAGGCTAGGGGACAGAAGGCTGGGGAAAGGAGGAGTGGTCTTTGCACAGCCAGCCATGGGAGTCTGCAGACCCACTTCCCAACGTGGGGAATGTGTGATGCATCTGTGCATCTGCCTTTGCTCTACCTGACTTCAGCAGCCTTGAGACTGCTTAATTCCTGCAAGCTTCCTAGAAACATCAAATGTAACAACAGAGGTGATGAAGGAGAGGCTGAAGAGCTGATTTCAAGAGCCTCAAAACTGCTGAAATCCTGCAAACCTCCTGGAATTAGCAAATGCAACAGAGCTGAAGAAGGAGAGGCTGAAGCACATCCTCAACCCCATTACTCGACACCATTGAATCCATCCATGAGGAAAAAGAGGCTCGACAGCTCACAAGGCTTTTCACTTTCCAAGGTCTCACTGCCAGCCCCGAGAAAGATGAAGCAAACTCAGAAGGGGTTTCAAGTCGAGCTGGGTGCTAACAGGAAAGCAGCTCATGCCCAACTTCTCCCTGGGTGAGATGTAAATGAGGCCCGAGGCCACCAGCCTGAGAGCAACTCTGTCACCATCAGTCACCAGGTTTCATTGAGTCACTTTTTCTGACAGAATTTTCAGGAGGAAATTCTGATTTTTAAAGGATGCTCCCACCCCAGGCTCAGCATCCCAAAGAGAGGAAAGCAAAGAGCTAACATCTCAGTAAGAGCAGAATGATAATGATTACTTAATCCCCAGCAGATGTCAAAGCCCAAATTCGGATCCAAGGCTTGGTTTGTCACCAGAGGGAGTGAATTTCATCCCAGGGATGTAGATGATCACAGCAGGAAAAGCCTTCCTTGCCATCTTCAGGGATCAGGAGAAGTGTTCAGCTGAGTAGAATAAACATTTATTTATTGAATTTGGGGCTTCTGTGCTTAAGGAGTTTGTGCATCAGAACTTGTTTGTTTAATCCTTAATACAAGGAGGATACTGAGGGGCTGGAGAGGCTGGAGGTGACAACAAAACTGGTGAAGGGTCTAGAGCACAAGTCTGGTGAGGAGCAGCTGAGGGAACTGGGCTTGTTCAGCCTGGAGAAGAGGAGGCTGAGGGGAGACCTTCTGGCTCTCTACAGCTCCCTGAAAAAAAGTTGGACCCAGTTGGGAGTTGGTCTCTTCTCCCAAGGAATAAGCCACAGGACAAGAGGAAATGACCTCAGGTTGTGTCAGGGGAGGTTTAGGTTGGACATGAAGAACAATTTCTGCCTATTGAGGATTGTCAAGTCCTTGCCCAGGCTGCCCAGAGCACTGATGGAGTCACCATCCCTGGGGATGTTCAAAGAACGTGTAGGCATGGCACTTCTGGACATGGCTTAATGGCCATAGTGGTGTTGGATTGACAGTTGGGCTTGATGATCTTAAAGGTCTTTTCCAACCAAAATGATTCTGGGATTACCATGTCATGCCCAGTTGATGGCTCAAACTGGGTGTGAACATTCACAGTGTGCCAATAAATGGGGAAACAACCAGGACCATTCATTCCCATCCTCCTGCTTTAAAGATCTGTCCCTGTCTTGAGCATCAAATCACCTCCCTGGTGAGACCTCAGCATCTATTAGTGACAGACATGCAAATTGGGAGTGAATTAACTCGCAGGGCTCATTTCATAGAATCACAGAATCATTAAGGTTGAAAGAGGTCTCTAAGATCAAGTCCAACAGTCAACCCAACAACACCATGCCCACCAAACCACCTTTTCAAACCTCTCCAGAGTTGTTGACTACACTACTTCCCTGGAGGAAGTGATTTCCAGCCCTATATCTGCCAATTGTCCTCTGGGGATGAGAACACCGAAGTTATCTCAAGGACTGATTGTGGCACTGGAATGAGCTGCACAGGGAGGTGGTTGGGTCACCCACCCTGGATGTGTTTAAGGGTGGTTTGGATGAGGTGCTTAGGGATACGGTTTAAGGTGAATCTTGTAGAGTAGGGTTATAGGTTGGACTTGGTGATCCTGAGGGGCTTTTCCAACCTGGATGTTTCTGTGATTGTCATGCATTGGCTCCTGCTGAATGACTCCTGGTTGTTTGGAGATGAAGGAAATTATGGTGGTGCAAGCTAAGCAAGGTGATCACTGGTGCAAGCTGTGCCAGGCGATCGCCAGTGAGAGCTGTGCCAGGCGAGCGCTGGTGCGAGCTGTGCAAGGTGATCAGTAGTGCAGGCTGTGCAAGGAGATCACTGGTGCGGGCTGTGCAAGGAGATCACTGGTGCGAGCTGTGCAAGGTGATCAGTAGTGCGAGCTGTGCAAGGTGATCACTGGTGCAAGCAGCCCTGATGGTTTGGCCTTCAGCAACAAACATTCATGAGTAGATGAGGTTTTCATCAGTCCTGCACTTGGTACTCGTGGGAAAAAATTGCTGTGTAGGCTGCAGTCATCGTTTCTAGCACCTCTATCCTCTCTCACTTTAAAAAGAAGCTGCTAGAAACTATCTCCGTTTCATAAAAATTAAGGTGAAATCCTCATTTTTCCACTCCAGTGCTTAAATATTTAACTATTTGAGAGCCAAAGTGAGGCAGGAGGACCAGAAAAGACATAAGCCTTTAAGTAGTGAATACCACAACCTCCTTCCCTCCAGCAGCTGTAGCTGGATGTTACCACTTCACTAGAAACGTAGAGTAGTTTCTGAGCAAGGCAAAACCAAGGCAAGGTTTTGCTTTCATGCTCCTGCTTTCATGTCGAGGGCTGCAAACTGCAGCATTAGACCCCTGCAGTGAAAGGCAAGAAGAGCTCCAGGCTAGGATGGGCACCATCAAACCGACCCAGACAGATGCCCACCTCCCTGCCTGCTACTCAAAACCCTCCGGCAACAGCATCTCTTGGCTTCGTGGCTCATCCGTCGGGTGAGAAGATTCATTCAGAAAGGCTGATGGGGAATAAGTGGAGATGGGTCCTCCATTCACAACCACCCTGGAGCACATCTTCCAGTTCTTTTGAGTGCTCCAAATCACTGAGCTCCTTGAAAACCAGTTTTCTCTGAGCCATCACTGCTACCAGAGGACACAGCCCTCAGACAGGCTCCAGAGCCAAAGAAAGGGGCTTCCAAAGTGTGGCTGGTGGCAAACCCAGGTGGTGGCCAATCCTGTCCTGCTCCTTGTCATGGCTTAGGTGGGGCTTGGTGTTTCTCCTGGGGGAGTTGCACACCATGACTTTGACTAACCAGCAGAGCAACCTGTAAAGCCCCTTGGTTTCTCACAACCCACAATGAGGCTATAATTACATCAGAATTTCCAGTCTCTTGTGAAGACTGAGAGTTTCCCACATCCACCCCAAGGGCAAAGCCATAAAGGCTGGGCAAAACAGGTTAATTTTCACCACCGTGCCTGGCCTCCTGCCTCATCTCAACCCCATGAGATGAGACTCAGCATCATCACTTGCTCCAGCCAGGAAAGAGAAACCAAGGCAGTGTCATGCACCAGAGATGCTCTCAGGCTCATCAGGAGGAACCCAGAAGATTCTCCCTTTTCCAGGAGCCATATCCTGTCTGATAGGGATAATCCTTACCCTTTCCCTTTTTTCTTCCCTTTCCTTTATTAAGGACATTAAAGACATCCATGAAGAAGAGCTGTCCTAGGGTCTATGACCCATCATGTTGCAGGCACAACCTCTGGTCCAGGCTGTCCCTCAGCCACCCGTTTTTAGGTTCAGCACAAAAAGATTCATCTGCTTGCTCCTTCCTTTCCCAGATATCCATTAATTGGTGTCAGGTGTAGGACCTGGACTGGATGACTGCTTGGCAGGCCCTTCTCTGTTGACTTTCTTCTGCCAGCTCTTGCTTTGCTATATCCATGATGAATCTTTCTGTTCATCCACTCTCATCACTCATTTTTCCCCACCTTTTCAAGCTTTTGCTCAGTGGTCAACACCACAGCCCACCTGCCCAGCCACAAAGCTCCTTCCTCCAGGTTCTCTTTGCCCTTAGTGGTGACACCACAAGGAAATAATTTTCTATTGCCTTTCCTTTCAGCCAAGTTATCCCTCCCCTTCTCCACCTGAAAACTCACTGCCCCAGGAGACAGAACTGTGAGGCTTTGCCCATCCCTTCATGGAGCAGATCTCCTCCAGATCTCAGTGGCACACCAGGGAAGGACAGCGGTGGTGAGCATTTAGAAGCAGAGAAAACCACAGAGCAGGAACTAAGGTAGAAGCAACAAAGCAAATCAGTAAATTCTAAATATTCAGGAGTTTTACAAACAAGGTGTCCAGACCCTCCTCAAAACAAAAACTAAGTTGTTTTTTTTTTTTTTTCTGGGGCAGTGGTGTAAAAACATTCTCTCTGTTTTCTAGCCATGCTCTATGGGAAGACCAACCTGCAGATGTGCTGTGAACGTGTCCATGAGCCCAATTTATCTCAGGGAGAAGTGGTTACTTCTCAAGAGAAATACAGAACAGAAAGATTCAGGCAAGGGAATCACTTGTTTCGAACCATTCTGCTGCTTCCACATACCTCAGTCCCCCAACCCCATCCTCAGGGGCTGCAGCACCCAGTTGATGAAAACCTGCTCTGATACTGCTGTGCAAAAAAAAAAAAAAAAAAAGAAAGAAAGAAACACAGATTTTGGTAGGAACATCTCCAAGAGCCTCGAGAAGTTTCAGGTTCCAGGGTGGATTCGCATGACTTTGTTCTAAGGTGCAAGGTGTAAGCATGGAATGGGGCTGCTGGGTGTGGGAGGAGACCAGGGCTGGAGAAGGGCATCCTTCATTCAAACAATGGAAGTAACTTTGCTGGAATGGAGAGAACAAGATGGTGTTTGGTGACCCTCTGCAGTGTGGCATGGATGGAGAACCGGCTCCAGTGCACTAAAGCATCTGATTTCAAGGAAGTGTGTGTTTCCTTTACAGCCTCATTGAGCAAACAGCTCATCACTGAATCACAGCTCCAGTTTGTGAGCACCAAGCTAAGAGGTAGACACAACCCCTGGTCACAGCCAGATCCAAAGTGTCTTGTACACATCAGTTGGAGACTGCCTGGCAACTGCTGTTTACAGGACATAGCTGACCTCACCCTCCAGCTGGGTGATAGAAATTACTCCACACCCCTCTCTCTGTCCAAACACAACATTCCCGCAAAACATCTGCACAGCACAGGCCGAGGGCAAACAGGAGAAATCCCATCCACAGGTTTTGCTCTCCAGTACAACAGAAAATGTCACTGCCATCTGCTCTCCCTCAGCCTTGAGTTACAAGACACAGGCTACTTTTTTTTTTTTTTATTCTCCTAAGGCAGGTGAGCTCATGGTTTGGCTCCACAATGCCCACCCTTGCAGGAGAATGCAGCAGATGTGTGACTGCAGTGCAGGATTCACATTGACAGCTCCCTCACCCATGCCAAGTCCTCCAGCACTTCTGTTCTTGGCTCATTGCAGCAGAGATGCAAGAGATCAGTTGGGCCAAAACTCCATTTGAAGTCCATCAGAAGAAGAACCAGGAACCATAGCACATTGATATTGAAATCCACATCTACTTGCTCTAAACTCAAGATCATATTATCATTTCTGGCTCCTTCCAAAGTTGATAGAAAATTCCTACACAGTGGCTGCCTTGGTCCATCCTTCTCTGCTGGCTGATAGGAGGATTGGGTAAGCACATTGTTGCTTCCCAAACATATTTGAGGAGAGTCATGTACCTCCTGCAAGCAAAGGTCAATCTTCCTCCATGGAAACCAAGCTCCTCTCTCCTTTCCATGTGAAAACTTCACTTTTCCCTTCTGCTCCTGAAGGCAGGACTGCAGCATGGGCATGTTACAGAAAGCACCTCCCTGTGTCCACAGGGATTGCAGCTCTCTCCAGAGGAGCAGCATCACCTGGTACCTGGGTTGGCCCTCCCAGGAAGCAAGGAAATACCATCAGGCAGGAGTCTGATGGTATTTCTGCTCCAACTCAAACACATGCTGAAGGTATAAGAAACCACATTCAGATGAGCAGCAAGCATTTTAGGGAGGACAGCCTTTGAGCTCCTCATTCCTGCTATGATTCTGCCACACCTGTAAGGATTGTTCAATGGAGAGTGTGCAGCCTGTGCATGGATGCTACATGCAAGGTCCTCCAGCACCTCTGTTCTTGGCTCATTGCAGCAGAGATGCAAGAGATCAGTTGGGCCAAAACTCCATTTGAAGTCCATCAGAAGAAGAACCAGGAACCATAGCACATTGATATTGAAATCCACACCTACTTGCTCCAAACTCAAGATCATACTATCATTTCCGTCTCCTTCCAAATCATCCAGCACAAGCAAGGAAGCTTTGCATAAGCTATGTGGCTCATACTCTCAGAAAAAGCTAGAGCAACTCTTCTGAACATCCAGCTCTCACACACTGAGGTGGAAAAAAAGGCGGCAAAGGAATGGTTCTCCAGCTTGGAGTATGTTTTCAGTTGCCACATTGCAAAGACTTCCTTGTGCAGCAGCCTGAAATGCCCTTTGGCTTCTGCCCGTTTTCATGAGTGTTTCAGGGCTGAGTCAAAATTCTTCCATCTTACTCTTTCAAAGAGCAAGAGAGGTCCAGGTTAACTGGTATCTGGTTGGGTTATGGCTCACAGAGAGCCCAATCTGACTATTTCATGGTTCCTCAGACACTTCAGTGAATCAGGGTGTTTGTGTTACTGTAATCAAATCACATGCACTACAAATAGGCTCAGAGCAGGACACAGCATCTTGGTTGATGCAAACTTGGTGGAGAAGGGAGGGGGGTTTCAAACTGAACCTGGGTTTCACAGCCTTGGTCTCATCAAAAACCCAAAGGTCTGAGAAAATAACACAAGTATCACCGTATTTCTCCTCGTCCCTGGGTATTTTTGCAGTATCACTCTGTTTCTTCTCAGCTCTGTTTATTTTTGCAGTTGTGGCTTGGGTGGAGCCTGCTTACATGACCTTGTATCTGGTGTTACAGCAAAGACTTGCAGGAAAGAGAGGTCATCTGTCAAAAATGTTCAGAAAAATAAATGGTCATCCTACTTGCTGGAGTTTGGGATCTCCTTTCCTCTGTGTGAGATCTTTCTGCAGCCAAGTCCAGCTTAAGGAAACCAGCATGCTGGTTGCCTCCCCAGACTCAGACCCTACAACTTCAGCCTCCTCACCCTTGGCTCTACCAAACACCTCAAGTCAATTCTTCTCTTCTATACCTGACAGAGCTGAGACGCTGACAAGGTACCTTTGGACTATCTCTCCCTTCTGTTGCCTGAACAGGCCTGACTTTGGGAGAGCTGTGATTTGACATGTAAACCAAGTCCCACCAGCCACGTAGTGTGACCATCACAAAGCAAGCACAAACTGGAAGGACCACATAATGCCAGTTTGAACACTGAGCAGTCACACAACAGTGTAAGTCCTTTGGGGTCCACCAACAACAACTCCAGGCAGGTTGCCATAGAATAGAATCATACAATTGTTTTGGTTGGAGAAGATCTTTCAGACCATCAAGTCCAACTATTCCCCCACAAGGCATCACTGAGGTGTCCTTGGTGACAAGACTACCCAAGGGAGTGCAAACCCCTCGGAAAGGGAGGTACAAGCCCTTATGCAGCTCTCATGCATCCCTGAGGGCAGGGAGATGTCCTGCTGCTGGTGACCATGCGAAGGAGTCTGCTTCCCATATTACAACACGCTGGCAGGAAGAGCCCAGAGATGCCCGTCGTGGACAGGCTGCTGTGCTGAAATGGGGCATTGAGCAATGAAACCAGTTGGAAACCCTGGTGTCTAGAAATAAAAAGTGACTGTTTGTTTTCTAACGCCTGGAGAGGCTGCTGGGGCCCATGCCAAGCTGCAGCAGGTTGGAGGAAGCAGCTGTAGCTGGGTTATGTTGTATTTCTGAGCAGCTCAACTGTGAGCTGGGACCTGCAACTGAGTTGTGGTCATCTGCATAATGTTTGGTCTCCAGCAATGGATGGAGGTGGCTGCAGAGCTTTTCCTCTTTCTCCACACCGAGAGAGCAAAATGTCAGGAGTTTTAGGTGGACCAAAGCTTACCTTCCTTCTCCCCAGCCCAGCCAGCCTGTTCTTTGTGCAGGAGATTTGTCACTAGGTGACTCCTTACATTATATTTCAGTTCTGTAGAAGGAATGGGTGGAAGCTAGTTGTCCTTATAGTCACTGAATTCTGCTCCTGAAGCCACATAACATTCAAGTCAATGAGCAGAACATCAGATGAAGTCTGCAGTGTTCATCAAGTCCTCTGCACCCAGAAATCAGTGGTCCAGTGTACACCATGAAGTAGATGTCTTTTATCTTAGAGGACCTTAGAGAAGTTGATAGAAAATTCCTGCCCTGGTCCATCCTTCTCTGCTGGCTGATAGGAGGATTGGGTAAGCACATTGTTGCTTCCCAAACACATTCAAAGAGAGTCATGTATCTTCTGCAAGCAAAGGTCAATATTCCTCCATGGAAACCAAGCTCCTCTCTCCTTTCCATGTGAAAACTTTTTTCCCTTCTGCTCCTGAAGGCAGGACTGGAACATGGGCATGTTACAGAAAGCACCTCCCTGTGTCCACAGGGATTGCAGCTCTCTCCAGAGGAGCAGCATCACCTGGTATCTGGGTTGGCCTTCCCAGGAAGCAAGGAAATACCATCAGGCAGGAGTCTGATGGTATTTCTGCTCCAACTCAAACACATGCCGAAGGTATAGGAAACCACATTTGGCTGAGCAGGAGCAGGGAGGACAGCCTTTGAGCTCCTCATTCCTGCTATGATTCTGCCACACCTGTAGGATTGTTCAGTGGAGAGTGTGCAGCCTGTGCCATAGATGCTACATGCAGTGGCCCAGGACCCTCAGCTAAAGGAGACATGAACTAATGTTTGGACTTACCAGCAGAGAAGACATTGATGAAGAAAAGCCAACACCAGGTGCCAAGGTTTCACTTCAGTGAGGCCATAGAAGAACCCAAGTGAACAGAAACCAACGAAAGTATTTGAGTCCTCAGTCACCCAAAACCACTAAGAAAGACCTGGTGCAGCTGCACCAAGCTGCTCACCAGAGCTGCTGGGAGTCAGGCAAGGTGCAGGGACGGTGAGTGCCTGGGATGTAGGGACTACCTTGAGGTCAGGGTGCTCTCAGACACCACTAGCACCAGCTCTCCAGCTGGGATTTGAGGGAGAAGTATGAGATGTGCAGAAGTTCCTCCTGGCTTTTGCAAAACCCACCACAAATCTGGGCCAGAACATTCCTTAGTGCAACACGAAGCGGTTACCACAAATCCTGCTTCCATCTGCTGGCTCTTTGTCCGTGAGTCAGCATTAGCCTCAGAGGCTTCTCTGGTCTTGGATTTCAGGATGAGGAAGTCCAACTTGGGCCAAGCATTAAGCACAAACCCAACATTACTGTGAGTGCTACCTGAGGCTCAAGCTAAAAAGGGATCCCACCACATCATGCTTCTTACATCCTACCTCTACCACAAGACCCTATCCTGCAGTTTCCTTCCACATCACTCCACACCCACCACTTGCCCACTCTTGAACAAGGCTCAGAAACCACTCAGGACAGGACCTGTTCTGTTGGCTTTATGGAACAAGGCACAGCAGAATCCCAAACCAAGCTCTGGGCTCTAAGGCACGGTGGTGACGCTAAAAATAAACAGAAGTGTCCAACAAAAGATACCTCGGCTCCCCCACCGCTCTTCTGCGGTCTTGGAGTGGAAATTGAAAGCGCCCTGAATACGTAACAGGTGGCTCCAGGCGAGCACAAGATGATGGTTTCTGAGGAAGGACTTGCACCAGGACAGCTGGGGAAACCGCGAGCGGTGGTATGGTGTCCCAGCCTGCAGCCCACCCCGTGTTTCACAAGTGGGCACGTGTTGTTCCAGCACAGACCGCAGAGGGAGCCTTGCTCCCACCTCCTCCCCACCAGGCACCTCACCCACGGGGAGGTGAGTCTCCTTTGTGCTCCGAGGGAGCACCAGAGACTGGAACAGTATTCGGCCCTGAAGGGGACACCATAATGGCCCTCAGAAGGAGCAAGGGGTAAATGCCAATAGCACACCTGCAAGGTGCAATCCCCATGACCAAGCATCTTGTAAGAATCATAGAATGCTAAGGTTGGAAGGGACCTCAAGGACCATCTAGTTCCACCTACAGCTTGCAGGAGTTGGGGACCTCATTGCACTTCGGATCCTGGCACAAATCTCAGTCTGCAGCCACCTCCGCTCGCAAGTACCAAAGCCATGTACCTGCCAGGGACATACACAAGGGTGTCAGCAGGACTAGGACATCCAACCACCTTAGCTGGGCCATGGAGAATGACTACGTCATAGTGGGGTGCTCATAGCATAAGCAGCACACAAGGCCTCCACAAAGTATTAGCCAAGTCTCCCATCTTAGAGCACTGCTGAGGTGCTCCAAGTTGCATATGGTCCACTGTGCACCTACAGCTCTCTGGGACAGAGGCTGTAGCTGCTTACTTTGGAGGTACACAGCAGGGACATCTCCAAGTCCCATGAGAGCTGAACAGGCAGCTGTTTTGGGGAGACTTCCATGGGAAGGCTGAGCTGCTCACCCCAAATGAGCTGCAAAGCCTTTAGTCAGAACAACCTGCATCAGAAATGAGCTGCAGGCAACCCACCCAAGCTCAGGGTTCTCAGGTATTTCATTTGTAAAAGCAGAGCAGTAAAACCAGGCTGATCTTTGAGACCCAAGCAGAGAAGACAGCTTTGTACCCACCTCCTCATCATGTCCAAAGGATACTCAGCCTCCAGCTGTCTGGATCCCCAGAGATCCCCCTTCATGAGGGCATAGATCCCCCAGTAGCATAAGCACCAAGGTCACAAGAAGACAGCTGGTGTTTCCTTGCCTGCATCCCTTGGTAGGGCTAACCCAGAGCACATACAATGGTAGAATGGGTTGGAGGGGACCTTAGAAATCACAGCAGAGCTGGTGGTGCTTGTCCTTAAGAGAGGGCAAGGTGACAGACCAGACATGGCCCTCACCACCTTTCAGAGGCCCTTGAGGTGCTGCCCCAAACACAGGCTTGAAGTAAAGGCAAGGTGCAGATGCCCAGCCTGCCCTGCTGCAACACTGACTTTGGGCAAAGCGCTCTCTTTTTGCCCTTGGTTATCCCCAACCATCACCCACCTCCACTAGACCATGGCCCATGAGAAGGGTGGGTGGAGACAATGGAGAATGGGTCTGTTGTGCTAAGGAACATAGTTTAGTGCTGGGTTAACAGTTGGGCTTGATTATCTGAAAGGTCTCTTCACAACAGTTCTGTGTCCACCAGGCAACGGGAAGAAGAGGATGACAATTAGGTCTTCAATTAGGGCTACAAATAACTACCCTTCATCCCATGACCTTGGAGCATCTCAGCCCAGGTCAGTGGCAGGCAGGCAAGCAGGCACCCATCTTCATGTTCCCCTGAATTAAGGCTCAGCAAATGAGAGTTTTTCTCCCTCCATCACATTACAGCAGCTTGGCTTGTGTGTCTCCTGCCCCAGAAACAGAGCTGGGCAGTTATGGAACAGAAAGGAGGTGGCAGCAGAGGCTTAAGAGACCCCACCACAGGGAATCAAGGAATGGTTTGGATTGGAAGGGACCTTTCAAGGTCATCTAGTCCACCCCCCAACCCCACAGTCAGTAGGGCCATCTTCTACTACATCAGGGTGCTTAGAGTCTCATCCAACTTGAAGATAATCAGGGCAGGAAGAAGTCAAGAGATATCCAGGCTCTGCCCACCAGAGATATGACCTCCCACTTGCTGCAACCAAAAACCACATGGCAAGAGAAATACAAAATATAGCACATTTAATCAGGGGAAGATTAAAAAAAAAATGCCAAAAAAGAAAATTAATAAACCTTCAGGCATAATAAATAGGCAGCTTAGTGACAGACACAGATGTGCAGTTGTGGGTTGTGTCAGCTGCAAGGCACCAGCCCCACGTCCAAGCAGCTCCTCAGTGCTGCTGGCACCCATGAAGCATGTTAATGAGGATTCACACATGGATGCTGCTGCCTGGTCATGCTTGGGAGACACCAACACGTGCATTTGGGAGGGTGAAGCCAACTTACTGCCACTATGCTTTTAAAATTACAGATAGCCTAGATTGATACAAACTTTTCTCTCTGGTTAGGAAAAAATATTAAAGGTCCTCGGGTTGTTCTTATTCACCATTTTTATCTATAATTCTCTGCATTGGTTTCCAATATATTTGAGTATTACAGATAAAGATAGAAACCTCACAGCAAAAATAAGGAGGAATTTCTGGAAGTTCATTGGAAGGCCCCACCTTCTGTCAGCAGGACTCTCTGGGGGTGGGGAGCAAGAGGGAATTGATTTTTTAAGAAGAATTCCCTACATTTGAGCATTTTAAGGCTTTTCCAGGAGTTGCCTCCTACCAAATCACTCTTCTCAGCAAGGTCTGAGTTGCAGACTGCAAGGGCAGGTCCTTAGAACTTGTTGGGGTTGGGTTCTGCTTCACTGGACTTTAACAGAAGCAATGCAAATCAACACCAGCCCTGATCTTCCCTCTCTCTTTCCTCTGCCATCAGCTGTAGACAATAATACTGTAGACAGCTGTAGACAGGACTATCCTGCTTGGGACAAAAGTAATTTGTATCAGTGAAGTGTCCAGAGGGTGGGTGCTGAGCACCCAACCTACTCCCTCACAGCAGTTTTTACTGCTGTGTTGCTACAGACTCTGGCCTGGTACAGCAAAGAACCAAACCCAACTTTCCAAAAGAGGGAATTTAGGCACTAATGGGACCAAACTGGGTCTAGGTCAACTCAAACCACCACATTAGGTCTGGAGAAGGAGGCTCAGACAGCAATTTGTTGGTTTTCTCTGAAGAGTGGCCGCTGATGTGTCGTGCAGATATCCTGGAAGATCCTGTACACCTGGTCGTGCTGGGTCTCATCAGCTATAGGCACCATGGGATTGCTGCTGCAGGTCTTCCCAGCCTCCTCCACCACCTGCCTGACATACAGCTGCTCCACCTACACAAAAAAGAAGTCACTCAGTGTCTTCATGAAAAGGAACCTCTCCAGGCATCTCCCACTGCTGTCATTCACCCTTACCAGCCCAGGCAGCAGGGCATGGGGTGGGAGAGACACAGCAGAGCAGTTGTGCCAGTTAGACCCCAGTGGCCAAGTCCAGCCAGGTCAACAGGTCCAACTCCACAAGCAACCTTAGCACAACCATCTCTGGGGAAAAAAAAGCAGTCACAAGAGCTTCCCTCAGAGCAGAGCTACAGGTAGATGAGGGTAGGCTGGGGGGATATCCCAACACGATCAGAGTGATCCTTTGGTGCAGATACCCAAGGCTAGAAGAGGTGACCAGGTCAGAAAGTTGTGCAGGGAGGCAGTCTTCAGAACTTGTAAAATCAGCACCAGGACCTCACAGATTTGTTAGGTCTCTGCTTGCTCCAGGGTGCCTGCAGCATCCTCCCTGTGCCCTTCATGCTACGCCCCCGTGCCACAGCCTTGCTAGCCCCAGAGAGTCCCGCACTGGGCACAGAATCCATAAGCACACTAATGCATTGATCCAAAGCTTTGAGATCCCAGAATTGCTTCAGCTTCTCCAGGGAGAAGTTTGAGTCATGGAGACTGTCCCTCTCATCCCATTCTCACCTCCACCTTCCTGAAGGTTTCCCAGCCCCACTGCTGTCTACCATGGTTGGTCACCACACCTGCTGGCTTTTCAGCATGAGGCTGTCCCTTAGCTCAACCATGCCAGGGATTTATTCCCCCATTTCCCACAGGAGAGTAAAGATGCCACAAGAGCATGAACAAGAGGAAAAGTACAGAAGTTGGTTAGAAGAGCTTCTGCCATTTGGGGGCTTTGTTAGTCAACACAATCTACCCAGATCACATTACGGAAGAGTCATAGAATGGTTTGGGTTGGAAGGGACCTTAAAGATCATCTAGTTCCAATCCCCTGCCATGGACAGGAACACCTCCTGCTAGACCAGGTTGCTCAAGGACTTTGAGTCTGACAAGCAACAAGCCAAGCACCTCCCAGGAAGCTGCAGATAAGCCAACACTCATGCCACATCTGCCACCCCACCAGTTCAAGCACCCAAATGACTTGTAGCTCAGAGGGATGAAGCTGGAACCCTACTTGTGGAGGGGGAAAAAAGGCTAAATAGTCCAGACAAAGCAGAGGAAATCCTGTAGCAGAGCTCCAAGGAGCAGCCCACCATACCTGGACAAGGATGAGCTTACACCGCAGCGGCACTGTGTCTGGGAACTCCTCTCCAAAGCACAGCACGACTCTGCTGTCTGGGAAGCGGCCCTGGTTGTTGTAGAACTGCTGCAGCTCTGCAAGGAGAGAACAGTTGGAAGCTGCCTCCCACAAGCTGTCAGCCTTTGCTACACAACTTTGGGACCAGGGAAGGAAACCACGGGCTCAAGAGAAGCCAGTTTTGTTGTGCGAAGCCTCCGACTGGGAGGAACGTGCAAAGTGACACAAGGCACCAGATTATTCCTTCCTAGATCTGGTAGCACCAGCTACTCATCCAGAGCACTCCATCAGTAATGGACAGTGATGATTCCAGAGTGCTCCAAATGCAAGGCCTCTAACTCTTTCAACCCTATCAAGTGGAAGAAAAGAAAGAAGAAAGTGCCCCTACAAACCTCTGAAGAACAAGTTGGTGTCAAATATCTTCACCACCTCATCCCGGTCCAGTTTGTTGGGCTTGTCCTTGCAGATCATGGTGTTCCCACTCCAGAAGACCCTGCCCTGGCACAGCCTCTTGATGAAGATGCCCTGCTTGTTGCTGTGCAGCAGAACGCCCCTCTCCAGATGCCCAAAGAGCTTCTTGGTGATCTGCTTCTGGCGGTCGTTCTGGATGGTGTCGGCGGAGGGGAACCGCACATGCTCCAGGGCATCTGGGGCATACAGCTTCTCGCCATGGCTGGGGGGCTGGCTGAGAGAGAGCCGGCAGCCCTCCGAGTACGAGGTGGTGACGTGGCCCACCAGCCTCCCACCATAGAAGAAGCTGATCACCATCTGGGAGTAACCTAGGAGGGGATGGGCACATGTCAGACCCATAAGGCAACAAACCCTGTCTGCTCCTCACTGCAGTGCCCAAACTCCATGACAGCAGCAAGATTTCCTGAGAGCAAGTCCTCACTTGATGGTGGAGACCACCTACATGCCAGACATCTCCTCCAGCACTCAGCCTGGTAGAAGCAAGCAAGAGCCTCTGATGCTGAACCCCTTACCCCACCTTTGTTCTACACATCCCTTTCTGTGGGCAGATCTCCCTGCACCCAAAGGCATGGCTCACCCCTGCATCCCAGAACAGTGCACCATGCCAGGGCCATGGCCACAGGACACCAGGCAGGATGCATCCCTACAAGGCAGGCAAATTGTGAATCCTCAGGATGGTAAAGCACCTCCCAAACCCAGAGGAAAGCCTCACTCAAGGCAAGGAGCAGAGTCAGAGATGCCTTCTGCCATCACAAGGCCAAGCCCCAGAGGAACTTTTGATGGCCACAGCCCAGAGCCAAGCAGGGGAGCTGCCTTACCTGAATGCTGCTGCTCATAGCTGGGGTATCCGTTCATCAGGGGCAGTGCTGTGGGCAGAGAGAAAGCAGAGCTGAGCCTGTGTGCCCAGCTCCCAAATCCCAATGCTCTCCACCAGCCCCCAGTTTTCTCTTCTAGGCACCCCAGGCTTCACAGTTCCCGCACAAATACCCCAGAAAATACTGCCAAGGTGGATTTAACTCAGAGCAATATGCACTTTAGGAGGCCTGGTACCAACCACACTGTTCACAGAGTCACAGTCCAACCATTCTCTAAGTATTAAGTCTACTGATAAACCATGTTCCTCAGCACCACATCTCTGCACCTTTTAAACACCACCAGGGACAGAGATTCAACTGTCTCCCAGGGAAGCCTGTTCCAGTGTTTGAGAACCCATTCAATAAAGAAGTTTTTTCTAACATCCATCCGAAACCTCTCCTGGTGCAACTTGAGGCTATTTCTTCATATACTATCACTTGTTACTAGGAAAAAAGTAACCAATCCCAACCTGGCTCCAGACACGTCTCAGGGAATTGTAGACAGCCAGAAGGTCTCCCCTCAGCTTTCTTTTCTCCAGGCTGAACAACCCCCAGCTCTCTCAGCTGCTCCTCACAAGACCTGTTCTCCAAACCCTTCACCAGCTTCACCATCTTTTCTGGACACACTCCAGCACCTCAATACCTTGTAGTGAGGAGCCAGTGCCAAAGGTGTGGAGTTCACCAATGCCCAGTATGGGGGGGATATAAAAGTACCTTAAGCATTTTGAGTGAGGAGACAAATATAAGTAGTGCCCACCATCCACTGCTGTAGAGAAAGGTTTTCCCATCCCAAATAAAAACCTTGGTCCCATCAAACACCACACAGTACATACCAGGGCTGGGCTCCTGCACCCACCAGTCAGGTATTGGTGGGTTTCTGCAGGTCTCCTGGGGTGGTGAAGGGCTTCTCTTGATGATCCCCAGGTACTCATCTACACAGGGAGGCTGTGCAAGAACAGAGACCAGAGCAGGTTTGACACCTTGGGCAGTTGCTGCTTTGCGCAGAGACACTTGCAGCACTTGAATACAATCTAAATGGCAGTGCCAACAGAGTGCCAACAGAGTGCCAACAGAGTGCCAACAGAGTGCCAACAGAGTGCCAACAGAGTGCCAACAGAGTGCCAACAGAGTGCCAACAGAGTGCCAACAGAGTGCCAACAGAGTGCCAACAGAGTGCCAACAGAGTGCCAACAGAGTGCCAACAGAGTGCCAACAGAGTGCCAACAGAGTGCCAACAGAGTGCCAACAGAGTGCCAACAGAGTGCCAACAGAGTGCCAACAGAGTGCCAACAGAGTGCCAACAGAGTGCCAACAGAGTGCCAACAGAGTGCCAACAGAGTGCCAACAGAGTGCCAACAGAGTGCCAACAGAGTGCCAACAGAGTGCCAACAGAGTGCCAACAGAGTGCCAACAGAGTGCCAACAGAGTGCCAACAGAGTGCCAACAGAGTGCCAACAGAGTGCCAACAGAGTGCCAACATTAGAAACAGCAAGTTTGGCATTCCCCAGGCCATACACTTAAATAACACCCTGAAGAGCTACCAAGCAGAAGCAGCCCAAGATGACACCACCAAGAAAGGGAACAGAGCAGCAGAACCATCTCCATCCCTCAGAAGTCTCACCCACCCAGATGCAAATTCAAAGAGCAAGACGTTCACCACCACCACATCCCAGAAGTGAATCACAAGAGCTGCAAAACCCAGTGTTGCTCAGCAGGTTGATCTCCAAAGCTTTAGACATAAGAACTTTAGGAAGGCAACACTTCCAGGCAACTCAATACCATCACTCCACCCACAGCGAGGGCTTACCTCTTTAATGAGGTTATCAATTGCAGAGGAATTGCATTCCATCTCTGTGATGTCATTCAGGCTGTTCCCATTGGCAACACCAGCTTTGCCTGGAAGGAGAGGTCAGGATGCAGTGTGGACACACATCTTCCAGACATGATTTGTCTCACTGATGGGTTTTAGAAACCCTTCACCCCATGGGCTCCCCAGTTCAAGGAAGATGAGAACTGACAGAGAGAGTCCAGTGACAGCTATGACAATGCTGAGGGGACTGGAGCATGTGTGATGAGGAAAGACCTAGAGACCTGGAGCTGTTGAGCCTGGAGAAGAGCAGCCTGAGAGAGAATCTTCTCAATGCTCAGCAAAAGCTAAAGGATAGGGTGCAAAAGAATGGGGCTGGACTCTTCTCAGTGGTGCCCAGTGACAGGACAAGGGGCAACAGGCACAAATTGGAACCCATGAAGTTGCATCTCAACACGAATGAGAAAGATTTGCTCTGAGGGTGCTGGAGACCTGAAGCAGACTGCCCAGAGAGGTTATGGAGTCTCCTTCCCTGGAGAGATTCCAAACCTCCCTGGACATTGTGATTCTGAGCAACCTGCTGCAGGTGGCCCTGCTTTAGCAGTATGGTTGTGCTAGATGATGCCCTGAAGTTGCTTCCAACATCCATTACTGGTGATGCTGTGAAAGTTACAAAGTAGAGAACCACAGCACAGCACCTCAGGAGGTCTCTCAGCCCCTTCCAGCTCCACCCAGAGCTGCTTTTCAGGACCAAAAAACCCAATATTTTACAACCCATTGCTCCAGTGCATGGCAACCAGCAGCAAGGCAAATCACAACTCCAGCCAAGAGCAGACACAGATAGAGCAGAGGGGAAGGGTTTTGTTTTTCTGAGCACCCCAGAGACTGGGGCTGCTGCTGCTGCTTCTCCTTTTTTCACCAGTCACCCTGAGGTTCAGCTATGCTTGCTGGTGGGAACCTGCTGTACCATTTACATAGCAGCAGCAAGCCCCTGTGTGAATCTAGCTGGAGCAGACCAAGATGCTAAAGGTAGCGAGGTTTAGGATTTTTTTTCCTGCAAGCTTTTTCACTTAAAAAGAAAGTGAACCACAAACAGTGATATACTTAGTGTGACCAGACAGAGCAGCAACTGCTCTCTGGATCACTGCTGAAAAGAGAGGACTCCCTCTCTGCTCAGGAAACATATTGAAAGGACAACGAGTTGGGATTCAGATAACCCCTAAGTGGAGCGGGATTCTGGATTCCCCCTTACAAAATCCTTATAGAAGCTTACACCATGCTGTAAGTTATCCCCCATCTCCTAAGCAGCTTTTTAAAGTGGTAGAAAACAGTCTTTACTTCCTCCTCCCCTCCCTGCCACCACAGTGACACAAGGGACATTGTTTGCAAAGCAGGACAAGCAACTTATCACGCCACAAGAGCAGAGCCTGGCCAGGAAACTCTGCTCAGATGTAGGTCAGCAGCACAGGCCTGTGGTTACTCAGACAGACCTGCATCAGGGTTCAGTCCCTTAACTGGGACACTCACATTTTTGTTCCTCCTCTGGCACAATTCTGTAGACCTTGTAGGGCTCAGAGATGTCCAGCTGGGACCTTTCTGTCACCTCCTCAAAGTCAGGGCTCTTGTTCAAAGCACAGCGCAGTCGTGTCTTCCACGTAGCCGGCTCAGCTTTGTCACCTTCTTTGAACTTGCCTTTGAAAACAGCCCAGGCCTAAACCAAAGCAACACAAAGATACAATCATCCTACATGTGGGCTCTGCAAAGGCCCTCAACCCCAAGGGTGAGGAAGCTGGAGCTGCAAAGAGAACACAGCATCTTGTTCTCCTCTCTGCTCCTGGCACCCGCTCAACCATTCCATTCATTTGGCACCTAAAGACATGTTCATGGTCACCACACAAAGGAGCAAGTGCCAGAACCATCACCTGTCCCTGCAATGCACCCAGGCTTTACAAAGCAGAAGTCAAGGACATGGTATGTGGCTTCATCTCTGTACCAACAGGGCAGGAGGTGCTGGGGATAAGATGAGTCACTACTGAAGCAGTAGGGCTCTCTAACAACTGGCAACACCTCAATTACAAGTCCAAACAAACCAAATTTTCCATCTCCTAATAAATGAAAGCTGGTTTCTTTTTGAGGTCTGAATGACATTTGTGTGAGAATGTTTCAGCACTAAAGGGGCTGCAAAACAGATTATTCTTTAAATATAAGAATTTATTTTATATTCATCCATCTGCAGATGGCTGAAATCAATGCCATCTTCATAATCCAGTGCCTCCAAACCAGCTGTCACTGCCCCAAATGGGGACCTGATTCAAACAGGGAAGGGAATTCCTGGGGAAGAGCCAAACCTCTTTGATTCAGGATGGAACTCTTCCCAGAACTGGAATTTCCCCACAGTGAAATCCAGAAGTTCCTTCCCTCCTGCAAAGTCTTTTTGGTAAATCCATTATTTCTCATGAACAGCCTCATAAGGAATATAGAGCGGGTCAAGAGGAGCACAAGAGGAGTACATCCAGCTCCTTCTAATGTCAGACTAGGATTCAACCACCATGAATTGCATCAATATCTTGCAAGAAGGACCAAATACCCTCAAAAGGGACCAACTGTTGGGTGAAGCATCTCCAGGGAGGGGTAGAGATGCAAAACCCACAGAGAATGTGGACACCTCCCATCAGTGAGATTGTCAGCAAAGGGATAAACAGCATCAGAGAGGCCAGGAACCATCAAGAAAAGGCATGAGCCACCTGACCCTACCTTGAAGATAGAAGCATCCACCTCCTGGTTGTAGTCCTGCTTGCCTGCATGTTTCCATGGGATGCGGAACATGGTTTTCTCCTCATTCTCCCAGATGAGCCCAGGGTAGAGCTCGCTGTCGATCTGCTCGATCAGCCACTGCCGCAGCCGCCGCCCGCCGTTGCGGTCACACATCCTGCATGGAGCAAGAGGTCCAAGCCCTGTTAGTTCCTCTGCATTTGGGATGCAGGTGATGGTTCCAGGCAGCACATAGGGATGGAGATCACACTATCTACCCTCTCAAACACAAGGCCAATGTATGGAAGGCATAGGGTGAAGTCAAGTCATTTTCAAGGTCATTTTCAGCCAAAGCCACTGGGTAACTTGATGAAGGATCCATGACACAGCTTCTCCCACCCAGCTGGAAATAAAATGCCAGGCTCAACCCTCCTGGCATTCCTTGTCACCTCTCTGGCAAGATCCTGAAGCTACTTCAGGAGCTGGTGGCCTGGCAAAAGTGATTGGCAGCCCCAGGATTTTTTGCCCTCCAGACCTTTGGGGCTCATAGCTCTGCCTCCAAATTTTATGGAGCTCGTTATTTTTTAAATTTTCTGCCCCATGGGAAGGTTTTGAGAAGATGAGGATGATGCAGCATCTACCAGAATCTAAGACCTGGCAGTCCCTGTTCAGCCACAGACTTGCATCAGCTCTGTGCCACCAAGTTCTGTCCCCTTTCCAATTGCCTTACTGCTGCACAGAAGAGCACATGGACCTCCCCACCCACCTGCAGCATAGCCTCCATTTTTAGGGATTGTGTTAACTAACACCAAGAGTAAACACACTACCAAGGGCACAACTCTGGACCCCACCTGCCCACCAAGACCCAGATGCCCCAAAGCATGTATCACAGCTCATCCTCAGATGGACAGGGGTACACACAGCCTCTCTGTTGGTTTCTTTGCACTTAAGTTCATAGAACCAGGGAATGGTTTAGTTTGGAAGGGACCTTAAAGATCATCTAGCTCTAACCCCATGCCATGGGAAAGGATGTCATCAACTATACCAGCTTGCTCAATGTCCTATCCAACCTGACCTTGAACACTTCCAGGGAGGAGACATCCTACAACTTATCTGGGCAAGTTACACCAAGATGAAGAGCCTCAGAAACACTAGCTGAAATGGGGCTCTGTTCTAAACAAGCTTATTTCCTTAAAAGCCTGCTCCCACCACTGGCAGATGCCAGAGCTCTGCTTCCCCTCCACAGAAAGCTGGACAAGCCACCAACAAAATGGAGTCACAGAATCACAGAACTGTTCCAGTTAGAGAAGACCTTTGAAATCATTGCCTCCAATCATCATGAGCCAGCATACTCAGAACATGGCCAAGGAGTTCCTTGCCATGCAACAGGCTCTGCACCAATCCCATGCTGGGAGGAACAAGCAGTGAGAAAACTTGGCTGGTAGAGTCAGCACCACCCCACTGCCCATCACCAACTTCAGTTTCAAGCCACCACCACCAAGCTCTCCCAGCCAATTTACTAGCCAGGAACAAAGGCAGCAGCACCTCCCGCGATCCCAGGCTGCGGGTAGCATGTCGGGTCCACCGCACATCCCCAATACCCCACAAGTCTCTTCGTCCCAGGCCCTCGCTACACGGACCCTCCAGTACCTCTCCCTCGCTCCGCTCCGCTCCGCGCCGAGGTCCCCACCAACCCCTGGGCTCGCCTTTTACAGCCGACCGGAGGGCGGGCCCAGCATCGCTCACGCCCCTGCCCTGCTGCGCCAATAGCTCGCTGCGCCCCCTGCATGCCCCGCCCGATGGAGGTACGTCACTGTCTCCGGCGGCCCAATGAGAAGGCACGGAGCAGGGTGCGTGGGGCCGAGACCGCATTCTGTGAAGGGCGCGCGTTTCCTAGAAATCAGCTGACCGGGAGGGGGCGGGGCCAGCGGAAGAGCGGACGGGGTCGGGGCGGAAAGTGGGCGGGGAAGGGGCAAGGTCAGTGCAGGGAGTGGGCGGGGAATGGGCGGGGTCAGGACGGGTGGAAGCCGCCCGGGCTCTCCCGGGCCTTTGCGGCTGCGGTGCCGTTCCGGTGTTCCATTCCGTGGGTCCGGTCCCGGGCTGGGCTGAGCTTCGGCAAGATCGGTCCCTCTACAGTCCCGGACCAGTCTGCCCTGTCCCAGACTTATCCACCCATAGTCCCCCACTAGTCTGTCCAGTTCTAAACTGGTTTCCCCAGGCCCTGATCAATCCTTTCCCGGTCCTAAACTAATCCATCACTTGTCCCAAAACAGACTCTTTAGTCCCTGATTGGTTGGTTCCTAGTCCCACACCAATCTTCCTAGTCCCAGGTCAATCTATCCCCAGTCCCAAACCAGTCTCCCTCATCCCATATTGGTTCCTTCCCAGTCCCAGATCAGTCTGTCCGCAGCCCCAGATCAGTCCATCCCTAGTCCTAGATCAGTCCATCCCTAGACCCACATCAGTCTCCCATATACCAGATGGGTCCATCCCCCATCCACCCAGTCTCTCCAGTCCCAGATTGGTCTCCTCAGTCCCAGATCAGTCTCCTCAGTCCCAGATCAGTCTCTTTCCAGTCCCAGATCAGTTTCCCCAGTTTCAGTTTATCTGTCTTCAGCTCTCAATCCATCTGCACTTCCAGACTGGTCCCTCCCCAGTTCTAGACCAGTCTGCCCAGTCCCAGACTGCTCCACCTCAAGCCCCAGATCAATTTCCCCAGTCCTAGACCAGTCACCCCAGTGCCAGACCAGTCCATCCTAGAACAGCTCCTAGTCTCCTCTTGGATCAGTCCCTCCTTCACTGCCCTTGGCCATGCCCCAGCTGGGATCAGTGCCCTGGCCATGCCCAGCAGCCCCAGCCTAGCTAGCCCCAGCTGGGGCCATTGGTCACAGCAGAGGGTACAAGCTCATCCGAAGCCTGCCTTCAGGATGGGGTGTTTCTGGGATTACCCAATTGCACACACATCTCTTGGAAGAAAACCATGACTCCCCTGTGGGTAATGTGGAGAAATGGGAAATGTATGGAGCTGCACAGATGGTAGAATAAACCTCCCAAACTAAGGTGCACCACCTCGGCTGTCACATCCCATAAACACCGGCTGGAACAGCTCTTGTTTTGAAACACTCTGCTGATCCCAATCCGATCTCCCTCGTGAGATTCCAGGGAGAGCCAAAACCATCAGATGTAGTTAGAAGGGTTATTTCTGGGGTTGAAGGAGAAATGAATGAAGCTTTGCAGGGAGAGGTCTTGCATCATCATCCCCCTGTGACACTGCTTCTACCTTCCTGCACCAGCCAGAAGACCCTCCCAGTAAAAAAATAATGAATCTTTAGTAAAAATTCTGGCAAATTTGAGCTATTTTAAAGAGCCTTCCCATAATGGAGCTGCCACCTGGAGCCCAATGATTAGTTGAGACCCTACTTCTATCACCTCTGGCTTCATTTTGGCTCTTCACAGACATGCTGGAAAGACAAAATCCCAGTTCCCTGAGGGACTGGATCCCTGTAGGAGGAGGATAAAATCATAACAATTCTCTTTAAAAGGGGGTTTCAGCCTCTCATAGTGCCAAATTACACAGAATGACAGAATCACAGAATGTTAGGGGCTGGAAGGGACCTCAAAAGGTCATCCAGTCCCGTCTCCTGCTAGAGCAGGACCACCTAGTGCAGGTCACACTGGAACATGTTCAGGTGGGTTTTGAATGTCTCCAGTAAAGGAGACTCCCCAGGCTCCCTGGATAGCCTGTTCCAGTGTTCTGTCACTGAAGACAGCAAGATACTCCACAGCCCTGACAGTAGCTGGCAAGGAAAAATGAAATACACCCTGGACCAGGCAGCAGGGATGGGAATTTCTTGCAAACCAGTTCCCTGTACACGAGCAACACCCTGGTAAGCTCATTCACTTTCAAGCAGAGTGATTTTCCCCTGTGCTGCTGAAAGGGCTGATGTAGTGTGGACAAGCTGAGCAGTGAAGCATTCTGATGTAGAAAAAAAGTGGGAATCAGACCAGTTTTACCTGCTTTGAGGCTTGTCTTCACATTCCCAGAAGTCCTGAAGCCACTACAGGTCCCACTGGTGTACAACAGAGAAGAAAATAATTATATATTCACCTGGGTCATGTCTCAAATTTGGAAGGAGTCAGGCTTAGGATATGTTATTTGGGCAATGGTGGTTGTTGTGATGCCAGGCATGGGTAATACTGCAGATCATTGCAAATCAAGAGTGTTTTTTCCCAGGATAAGAGCTGCTTTGGCTCCTTGGGGAATATTTGAGTCCCAGGATGATTAGTCTGAGGGATGGGAAGGGACATGGCCACATGTGCTGGTGCAGAGCATAGGATGGTAGCCCTCCACAGAGGTTATCAGACCTACTGCACATCTAATCTCTGCTTATCACAGATCTCCAATGACTTCCTATTAACACCAGAAACCAACTTTCTTCTCTTTTTTTTTTTTTCTTCTCCTGTACACAAGTTTCCATTGTTCTGCTTCCTAAAACGATAATGGAGATACTAAATCCTCATATTGACCCAGTTTGCTCTACTTTCCTCCAGCCCAGTCCACCAACAGCAGTTATAGTCTTTGATCTGTTTATTTGCTCAGGGCAAAGGGTGCTGCAGGCACCAACCGTAGAGTAACAGCCAAGACATGAAGAAGCCTCCATATTTTTTTTCCAGGAATCCTATACATTCTGGCTAAGCTTTGAGTCTGTAAAACTTCATTTTTCTGGTGGTTCTCATCCAGAAAATAGGAAACAGGACCTGGCAGCAGAGCAGTCAGGTCAGGCCATGCCTCCATTCCTATCAGGAATTCCACAAATCAAGGCCAGCCATTTTGCTGGGCTTAATCACTCACCTCTTCATTAAGAGCTGAGTGAGTCACTCCCAACACTGCCACCCTCCCAGTACCCAGAAAGGTTCATGAAGGGAATTCCTGGAAATAAGGATTGCAGAATGGATATTTGAGAGAAGCCAAGCAAGATATTGATGTTAAAAAGCCAAGTTGGAGTGGAAGACATGGAGGTTTAAATGGTGAAATGTCATGTTGATGGGTTGGGACCCACCTTATAGGATGGATGTTGGGACTCCTGGAAAAGGAAGGTGGTGAATTCACACTTTTGAAACAGAGTCTATCAGCTTGATGGGGCTCTGAGGAACCTGATCTAGTTGGGGATGCCCCTGCTGACTGCAGGAGAGCTGGACTAGATGACCTTTAAAGGTCCCTTCCAACTCAGTGCATTTTATGATTCTATGAGCTTGGGATGACAAAAAAGGAAGATGATTGTGGTCTTTCAGTATTAGAAAGGCTGTTGGAGAGGGACATTATGGGTCAGTTGAGTCCAGTTGAACAATTGGATGCTTCTGCAAACAGGACAACAGAGGAAACCCAAAACTGCTCTGGTTTCAGGGATGGAGGCAAAGGGTATGGACAGACTCTGGCCTTGCTGGATTTCCACCCACTCAGGGAGTGAGGGGGGTGGGCGTAAGAAAAACACCAAACAGACTCTGTCCAGGACAGACTGGACCAGGAAAGTCTAAGCATAGTCAAGGGCATCTGAAGTCCCCATCCCATGGGGTGATATTTGGGCTCAGAAGCACCCCCACAACCCCAAGACCTATCCCTCCCTCTTGGGGCAGACTGCATCAGCCCTTAGCTTCACTGCCAAGGTGGCCTCTTCTCATCTTATCCTGCTTTGTCTTTCCAAGGTCTTCTTTGGCACTGCCATCATGCTGCTGGAGCGAGCGGTGGGTTCCCTGCTGCTTTGGGTGATGGAAAAGCGGCCATGACCCACTGCAGAATGGAGCAACAGGACGGAGCAAGACATTCTCATCTATTAACCATCTTGCCAGAGATACACACAGAGCTTGCAGCTGAGAGGATCTGCAAGGCCTAACCCCCCTGTTCCAAACCTCAGGCTCACAGTCAAGGCTGGCACTGGCAGTTTACTGCCCTAAACATGAAGCCCCAGGGGCAGTTGGCAAAGGGAAGATTGAGCTTTCCAAGCCCTAGGGCCAACGGCTGCCTTTGAGAAGGCAGCTGCTTATCTGTTCATCCATCTGCTTCTGGTGGTGCCACCTGTGTGGTAGGGGAGCGGGTAGGTGGGAGCTGGGGAGTGGTGCCAGGAACAATCCCTGCTCCCCAGCTGCTGCTCCTTCTGCCTCTGCTCCTGTCCAGCCACCAGGCACTGCAGCTCCTCCTGGTCCTTGAATGGGTTCCTGCCATAGTCATGGCGGATCCAAGCGCGGTACTGCCAGGACAAAGTCAAAAAAGGTTGCTGGGGTCACCAGGAGCTGAGACACCCCCAACTTTGGTGTAAAGCAGTGAGTTGAGCAAGAGCAATGCCTGCTGCATCACAATCACAGCCAGCAAGCACAAAGGTCATAGTTTCACAGCAGGAGCTCACATGCAACACGAGAGATGCAACAACTCCCTGCCTCGACCAAGCCCTCCCCGGATCGCCATCCCATTCCAGATGGACCCAGAGAGCTGGCAGCATACTCAGCTTCTCACAGCAGCTGCAGCTACCACGGCAGCTTTATTTACTTGTCATTGCCAAGAAGCTGCTGCTGTTTGTCACGTGCCCCAATTCCCACCAGAAAAGCTTCCCCACACTTTCCCCTCGCTGTGGCAGTGTGGGAGGAGGCTGCACTCACTGCCACAAGTCAGATCTTGCATGTTGATGGAGGTTAGTTTACAGAACTTCTTGTGGCTGGGGGAATGGGTTCCTCTCATCCCTCTCCAGCACTGTAGCCAGATGCAAAGGTTGCTTCAGTGGCAGGAGAGCGTTGATGGCCAGGGGCCAGCTGGCAGCAGGCTGAGGTCTGGAGATGTTTGGAAAGCAAGAGATGATCCATAGAAATGCTTCCCATTACCGCTGGGATGAGAAATGACCAGATGGGTCCAGACTGCAGCAAGCAACAGCTTGGGCAGGAATGGGCAGCTTGGCCAGGACCTGCTGTGCCAGCTCCCCAGTGCCCATGGGGAGCGGGCAGGGATTTGCCATCTTCCTAACTAGAATCACAGACTGGTTTGAGTTTGAAGGGGCCTTTAAAGGTCACCTAGTCCAACCCCAATGCAGCCAGTAGGGACATCTCCAACCAGAGAGGTTGCTCAGAGCCCCAAACAACCTGACTTGGAATGATTCCAGGAGCCATCTCTGGGCAGACCAGTAAGTTACTGGGAACCAGCTGCTCCAGCAAGCAGAATGTATTGGGATGAGTGGTAGGAGCACACCCAGCAATACCAAACACCTTACAAAAACGATGGGGGGCAAAGTATCCAGACAGGGACCAATCCTCAGAGCCTTTGCATGGGGCAGCACTGAAACAGGTGTGGAGTGCAGCTGTGGAAACCAGGGGGAGATGGTAAGTTGTCCCTACAACAACTCCAGATTCCCAGAGTGCCATGGCAGCACCCCACAACTGGCAGCCACCAAGCTTATGGTAAAGGAACAGGATGCAGGACAGTGGGATGGGCAGCTCAGCCAAATTGTGCTGGGGCTGCTGCAGGTACAGGGACCTGTAAGAGAAAATGTCTGAGAATGATCCCAGCAGCATCCCTCCTTCCTGCATCAGGGGAAAGTCAGCTCTGGCAGAGAGGATTTCCACTGGGAATGTCTGGATTTCCCAAATCCCCTCCTTCAGACAGTGGGACTCACCAGGGCTGCTGTGTGCCCACTGCCTGCACCCCTTGTTTGGAGTGCACCTCAAGATTCCAGTCTGATTTTCTTGATGGAAAACAATCCCTGGGAAATGAGTGCCAAAGGATTTGGGACAGAATTTGGGGCAGGATTTGAGGCAAATGTCCATGCCAGCTGTTCCTGGGCTAAACAACCTTCCCATACCAGCCTTCTAAAGAGTTGAAGCTTCATGAGGAGGTCAACCTGGTCAACAACACCCACTGAAGTTCAGCACCCACCACAGCTCAGCACCCAGTGCCCAGCCTTGGGGCTGGCTCCCACCATCCAGCGAAGGAAGAAAGGAGCTGGCAGGAGCCTAGGGGAAGCATCCAGCTGCTGCTGCTGCCAGGCATTTCCCTTTAAAGCCAGAGCAAGAAGTGGTTACAACCCATTTCCTCCAGTGCTGACCACTAACCCATTGGTGCCCTCCACCTTTTTCATGGGGACAGGAGCATCCATCCCATTCTGGAATGGCACTGGGAGGGGCCATGATGTGCCAGCACCATGGAGGGACAAATCCATCACCTGGATGCCCACCTATAGGCTCTGTCTCACATCCACACTGTCTTCTCTGCACTCTCTGACTTCCTTTTCTAGCCTTACCCATGAACTACCACTGCTCTTGGTTCCTTCCTTCTCTTTTTATCCTTCTAGCCCAAATAAGAACCATTTGCCAGCTTAAAACCACAGTTACACAGGGTTAGGGGCATCTGGGCAGCCCCAGAGAGCATCTTCCCCACTTCTGCTTCCTGGGATCCCATCTGAATTCCCAGCTCCAGATCAAGGAAACCAAGGGATGCTCTCCTATGGCCCTAGTGAGGAGATCCAACTCATTCCACACAGGTTTTTGCCAACAAGAAATTAAGCTTTTCCTCATGAGCAGCCTGCCCAGCACTAATCTATGTCTGCTCCCAAGCACTGCTTTTCCAGTTGCTGGCTGCCAGGACAAGAGATGGGCTAAATGGGTAAGTTTAACCTCTTTTCTCTCCTCAGCAAAGGCTGAAGCTCAGGTCATGATACCCTTGCTCCTGCACCCTACTTACACACATCCACCTCAAAGCCACAAACGGGAACCAGGTGTGACCTCCTGCAGCCAAGGTAAGCAAGCCAACTGCTGCTTGCAGATTTAGACTAGATAGAAGGAAGGAATTGTTTACATTGAGGGTGCTCAGACACTAACCCAGGCTGCCCAAAGAGGTGGGAGATGCCCCCTCCCCAAAAACATTCCAGATCAAGTTGTCTGGGGCTCTGAGCAACCTGCTCTATTTGCCTGGCTGCAATGGGGCACGGGTTAGATGATTCTGAATCATCTCTGATTCTTTGAAGCAAGGTGCAAAAATCATGTGGCATCAAGTCCCACAGGCTCCTGGTCACAGATATACCTGATGATGGTGCCCACTACCCTATGGGACCTGCAGCCATCCACTTCAGATGACCTAGCCACAAATCCCTTCCTCGTGCAAAGGTGGAGGGCACAGGGATGAGCAGATAGCAGGATATCATCAGTAGGGTTGGAGCACCCATCCTTGGCCCCTGGTGCTGTGGAAGCAGCCATTCACCCACATCCATCCACAGTTTCCCTCCCCAAATGGCAGCAGGGAACACAGGGATGGCTCAAGGAAAAGGCAGCTCTTCCTTATATCCCAAGGCTCAGACAAACACATCCAAGTGCCTCCAACTTTGGCTCTGCCTTGGCTGTGTTCAGGAAAATGCTTTGCAAAGCCCTCAAAGAAACTTTGAGGTGATGAAAAAGCATCTAAGGGAAAGGGAGTAAAGCTTGGTGCCTGCTGATCCCAGCCTGGATTTTGTAGAGCAGGAGGAACAGCTCCAGTGGAGCAGGGGGACACAGCAAACCCCACACCACAGGCTGTGCTAGGGCACAGCCAGAACATGGGAAGGGTTGGAGAGAGCTGCCCTGGCCAGGGGAAGTCCCTCAGGGAGTCTCCAGTACTGCAGGTGTTTTGTAATCCTTTGGATCACTTTTCACCCTCCTCCGTGGGTGTTTTTGGTAACGGGGCAGGGCTGATCCCTCATGTGACAGTGCCTGCCTGTCCCTCCAGCACCCGCCTGGCGAATGGAACTGAGTGATGGGGAAGGGGCTGACATTTGGGTCAATGTCACATGCTGTCTCTGGCTCTCTTCTGGGAGGAGAGACATCCCTCTGAAGGGCTCAGCATGGCCAGAGGGACCACCAGGTCCTTGACACCATTTGCCATGGGGTCACCCCAAGATGCTTGTGACTGCAGGTGATTGGAGCAGCTTTGCTTGGAGGCTTCACCTCCAGGGACAGGACGAAGTTTAGACTTGATATGGGCTGTCAGATGCCTTGTACACACTGAGTTGTGAGTTAGTCTTCCTTTGCAGAGGTCCAGCTGTCAACCAGCTGCTGCATGTGCCCCCCTGGGACAGTGTCAGATCCTGATCCTTTGCTTCAGAACCCAGGGCTGGGTGGAGAAGCAAAGTCCAACATGGGAGGCTGGAGGGCAGCCAGGACCTGAGTGGAAACTGTGCTTTTAAAGGCCTTTCCCTTTGCTTTCCAAAGCTTTCTGGGTCAAAAGTGCAGCTCTGATCTCTGCAACACTCCTGTTCCCATTCAACATGCTGCTGTCACTCCCAGCTGCCAGCATGCAGCTCAGCTACATCATCCCTCTTGCGTACAGAACAGGAACCCGTTCAGCCAGAGCTTCTGCTCTCCTCAGACCTGCTGCTCTGCATCATTTTGGAGAGGAAAGAGGAAAATTTCTCCATCAACACTTGCTCCTGTCTGCTGTCTACCTCTAGGCTGAGTTGGGCAGCCCTGCAGAGAAGGACTTGGAGATGCTGTTTGATGAGGTACCTGACAAGGGCCAGCAATGTGCACTGGCAGCCCAAAAAGCCAACTGTGTCCTGGGCTTCATCCAAAGAAGCGTGGGCAACGGATCAAGAGAGGTGATTCTTACCCTCTACTCTGCTCTTGTAAGACCTCAGCTGCAGTACTGTGTCCAGCTTGGAGCCCCCAACACAAGAAGGACATGGATCTCTTGGAGAGGATCCAGAGGAGGGCCGCAAAGATAATCAGAGGAATAGAGCCTGAGGATAGGCTGAGGGAGTTGAGTCTGTTCAGCCTGGATAAGACAAGGCTCTGGGGAGTGGTCTTACAGTGGTCTTCCAGTACCTGAAAGGGGCTACAGGAGAGCTGGAGAGGGACAATTATTTTAAACTGGAGCAGGGCAGATTTAGATTGGACATTAGGAAGAAGTTCTTTACTATGAGGATGGTAAAATACTGGAATGGGTTGCCCAAAGAAGTTGTGGATGCCTCATCCCTGAAAGTGTTTAAGACCAAGCTGGATGAGGCTTTGAGCAACCTGGTCTCACAGGAGGAGTCCCTGCCCATGGCAGGGGGGGAGGAATTAGGTGATTATTAAGGTACCTTCCAACTCAAGCCATTCTATGATTCTGTGATGACTTGCTGTCAGAGAAAGCCCCAGCTGGGTCCAAGCATGCCCAGACATCTAGAGTCCTTTCCTAAAAGCCTTCCTCCCTTTCCTCTCCCACTTTCCAACCTCCAGCTCCCCCTTTCTGAGGCTTCTGGAGGACCTCCTGAGCTCTCGAGTAAAATACTGGGGCTTTAAAGAGCTTTTTAAGAGCAGCCTCAGAGTGTTCAGGCACTTCTCTTTTTTTTTTTTTTTTTTTTTAAACTTTTTTTTTTTTTTTTTAGCATGCAAGCCCCAAAATCCCCAGGCAATAAATAGCCTGCACAAGGCCACCTCAGGCATGCAGCTGGTCCCTGCAGAGAGCTGCACGCAAAAGAGCTTGCAAACTGCTGCCCCACACCCCCCAGATCTCTCAGGGTATGCCTACATGGGATGTACCTCCTGCAGCAGGGTCACCTCGTACTCCTGCAGCTGCTGCTGGAAGCCGAAGTTGGGGCTGACGTAGGAGCGCACGGCCCTGGTGGCAGCCAGGCAGCTCTCCCAGCTGAGCTCAGTCACTGTCATGAGGTAAGCCACCAGGATGGTGGTGCTGCGTGAGACCCCTGCCAGGCTGCCACGGGGGGAAAGAGCAGTGTCAGGGACAGATATTCCCACCATGGAGCCTGCTAAGATAAGGGACACCGGTGGGATGCATCTTATGAGGAGTGGCTGAAGGAATGGAGTTGTTCAGCCTGGAGAAGAGGAGGCTGAGGGGAGACCTTTTGGCTCTCTAAAACTCCCTGAAAGGAGGTTGGAGCCAGGTAGGGATCGATACCTTCTTCCAAGGAACAAGTGATAGGACAAGAGGAAATGGCATTAAGTTGCACCAGGAGAGGTTTAGATTGGACATGAGGAGCAATTTCTTCCCAGAAAGAGTTGTCAGACACTTGGCCCAGGCTGCCCAGGGCAGTGGTGGAGTCCCCATCCCTGGAGGCATTGAAAAGTCACGGAGGTGTGGTGCTGAGGGACATGATTTAGTGGTGACCTGGCAATGCTGTGTTAATGGTTGGACTCGATGATCTGAAAGGTTTCATCCAACCACAACAATTCTATGATTCTCTGATTTCACAGGCACTGCCTCTCACTTGGGTGCTAGTAGCAGTCACCAGCCATGGACTGGCTGGGCATAAGGAGCTACATGGCCACAGGTCACTGCTAGTAGCCCCAGGCAGGTGGCTTTCCCCTGTCCCACCTCCCTGGGTGTTCGTGCTTTCAGTGCACAGACCACCCACCCACCCATTCCCATGGGTCTTGGCAGTGCCAAGGACACTTTTTGGCAGCCCATCCCCACCCCCAGAGGAGGAGCAGGGACGCAGGGCAGTGACAGCAGCTCCTACCAATGGACGAGGCAACCTCCCCCTCCGAGCCGGCATTCGTGGATGAACTTGATACACTCCTTAAAATGCTGCAGCCTGCAAGGAGAGAGGCAGGGAGGTGAGGATGGGCACCTGGCCACACCAGCAACACTCGTGTCCCCCTCCATGGGCTACCCACCACCCTGGAGCCACAGATCCTTCCTCTGTCAGGAGAAGGCAGAAGGGCTGATCTTCATCTGCTAGGAAGGACAGGACCTGGAGGACTTCCTATAGGATTTTGTGTCTCCCAAAGGATCAGGAAGGGGGTGATGACATCAACTAAACCACCTCAGGGAGGACCCCATGGAGACAGCATCCAGGGCAAGGTGTCACCTTGTGCCACATCCCCACCTCCCCTGAGCAATCAGCTCAGCCCTAATTCCCAAATTATCCCAAAACCACTCAGTTCCCTCAAAGGGAAAGATGCTGGGGCAGGGGTGGAAGGGGGTGGGGAAAGACAGGGACAAAGTCCAAAAAAATGATGCAACTCTCTTCCTCTCCTCACCTCCAGCAGCCTCTCCAGTCCCTTCTGACCCCAGAGAGGGCACAGCAAGATGCCCACGTCAGAGAGGTAGGACTGCCAGGAATAACACAGGTTATCCTGCATTCTTCAAAGCATAACCAGCAAGGCAGAGAGAATGTATTAGCCATAAACCAGTGGGGTTTGCAACAAAAATGGGGCAGGGCAAGGGGGCAGGGCTTTCTGGAAGCTCAGCTGCAACACACAATAATGCTCCTCTTCTTCTGACCTGGGTGCTCAGCACTATGAGTAGCACCCATCTCTTTGAAGGCATGGAGACCTAGAAACCAGGTTAAATGACTCCATATGTGCAGAGAAGATAGATCATGGGAGGGTTGTGCAAGCTGTGGTGAGAGCCATCCCTCCCTCTCACCACTCCACGGAAAGCTGAAAGCTGCTGCTGACCCCTCCTGAAGATAGCAGGCATCTCCAAGAGCCCACAGATACTCATGTCCCCAGCATGGGTTTGAGATCAATATTGTCCATCCCTGCAGTCCCAACCAAGCCTTGGGACAGTTTTGAGGCAGAAAACCTGATGCTGGATAACCTGGGCTGCTGGTGGACTCCCTGAACACACAGCCCTCAGGGTTTTGTTTGGTTGTTTGGGGTTTGTTTGTTTGTTTGTTTGTTTTTGTTGGGTTTGTTTGTTTGTTTTTTTTTTTTGGAGGAGGAGTCCCTTTGGCACAGCTGATCCAGAGCTGCCCAGCAGCCAGGCCAGGAGCCAGCATTACCTCTGCCCCAGCGCTGCTGTCCAACTTCCTCTGCCTCCACGTGATGGGGTGGGTGTGCTTCTGCACAGCCTTTCTTACTTCTCAGAAGCTGAGCTGTGAGCTATTACATGAGCCATGAGCTACTACAGAGTTATTCCCCATGTGACCTCATTGAGGGCTCACTCCCAGCTGGCTTCTCTGCAGAAACAGGGCAGAATCCCCCAAAACTTCTCCCATCCCTGCTAGCCTATGGAAGGGGATCATCTTCCAGGACCTCTCCCTGGAATGATGATGGAAGGGGATGCTGCTCATCACCCTGCCTTGGAACAGCAGCACTCAGCTGCCTTCTAAGACACCAATTAGGAATGTGTTCAGAAATAGGAGAGGATTCTGCTGCCTAGGAAGAGAAGTCAAGGAGCCTTTGAAGATGTATCACCTGACACTAGGGAGAAGAGCCCAACCCCCACCTCACTGCATCCTCCTTTCAGAGAGCTATAGAGAGCAATGAGGTCTCCTTCTTCAGGCTAAATGATCCCACCTCCCTCAGCTTCTCCTCATAAGATGTTCTCCAAACACCTCACCAGCTTCACATTGTTGTTCATGAGGCCTGGAGCAACCTGATCTAGTGGAAGGTGTCTCTGCCCATGGCAGGGGGATTGGAACTGGATGATCTTTAAGGTCCCTTCCAACCAAACCATTCTATGAATCTGTGTGGTCATACTAATAACACTGAACCTCTCAGCCCTGGAAGGAGATAGGATCTTAACAATCTTTTCTAAAGGAAATGATTCTAAGATCATTGACCCCAACCATTCTCCAACTCCGCCAAGTCTGGTGCTAAACCTTGTCCCTCAGGACTATATCTCTGTTTCTTTTAAACCTTTGAGAATTGGGACAACCTCCCTGAGGTGACTGTCAGTCCATCACTCCTCATAGGCTACAAATGTGCCTCCTCAACCACCATAACAAAGAGAGCATCATTTTGGAGAGAGGGACTTTCCCTCCCTAAAGTTTGTCCCAGGGGATTTCTCCTAGAGCACAGCCTTATGAGGAGAGGCTGAGGGAGCTGGGGGTGTTTAGCCTGGAGAAGAGGAGGCTCAGGGGTGACCTCACTGCTGTCTACAACTACCTGAAGGAAGGTTGTAGCCAGGTGGGGGTTGGTCTCTTCTCCCAGGCAACCAGCAACAGAACAAGGGGACACAGTCTCAAGCTGTGCCAGGGGAAGTCAAAGCTGGATATTAGGAGGAAGTTCTTGCCAGAGAGAGTGATTGGCATTGGAATGGGCTGCCCAGGGATGTGGTGGAGTCACCGGTGGATGAGGCACTTGGTGCCATGGTCTGTTTGATTGGCTAGGGCTGCATAATAGGTTGGACTGGATGAGCTTGGAGGTCTCTTCCAACCTGGTTGATTCTATGATTCTGTGATTCTATGACTTGCTCAAAGCAGACAGCAGCAGTGGAGCACCTCCCATGGCCTGCACATGTTGCCTGCACAGGGTGAAGCTCTTCAGATCCCAGCCCACTCCAGCCTCTTGGCTGGGACCAGCAAGGAAGCACTTTCCTTGCAAGAACATGAGGCTCTCACATCTAGCTCCCTTGGCATGCTTCATACCAGCCTCTAGCCCACACAATGTTGCTCTTCCCAACTCATCCTGGAGTGAAATGAGCAGTTTGGTCACTTCATCCACTCTCATTCACTTCATGGTGTATTTGTTTGTTGTTTTTTTTTCCCACTGCAGGCAGCCAACCAGAGGAAAGGTCTCCCCATGGTTTTCCAGCCGGGAAGTGTGGGATTGAGGCATGGAGATAATTCTGAGAGCTGCTGAGGTCCTGAGTCACAAGCATCTCCCCAGCAGCACATGAATTTCATGAAGATTGTGAAATCCAAGGCAAAAACTGACAGGCAGAAAATAGTTCCTTGAAAACATCTTCCTTCCGACAGCCAGCCCTGTCTTCCCCTCCTTCTTTTTATTTTTTTTCCCTTTTAGCAGACATGCCACGAATGCAAAGAACTGAGAGAGGAGAAAAAAGAACAGCCAAAAAAACCAGCTCTTGCTGAGGCAGGGTTTTCTTGTAAAGCTTCTTTTTTCTGCTCAGCAGGAGCATGAGCAAGCAGAATCACACCCCCGGACGTGGCTGCTCCCAAGGATGCTGGGAAACCTCCACAGAGCTCAGTCCAGCCACTGCGTGGGAAATTTTGATCCTTTCTAGGGTTTGATGGGTGAGAAAAATCCCAGCATGATGGGATTGGAAGGGATGTCTGGAGATCATCTATTACAACTCCCCTGCTAAAGAAGGGTCACCCACAGCAGCTTGCCCAGGAGCACAATGTCCAGACAGGCTTGGAACCTCTCCAGAGAAGGAGACTTCACAACCTCTCTGAGCAGCTCCAGCACCCTCACAGGAAAGCAGTTTCTCCTCATGTTCAGATGGAACTTCCTAGGTTCCAGTCTGTGCCCATTGCCCCTTGCACTATCACTGAGCATTACTGGAAAGAGTCTGTCTCCATCATCTTGCCTGTCACCCTTTATCTTTTGCTGAGCATTGATCAGATCCCCTCTCAGACTGCTCTTCTGCAGGCTAAACACCCCAGGTCTCTCAGCCTTTCCTCCTCACAGACATGCTCCAGTCCCCTCAGCATCTTCATAATCTCTGCTGGACTCTCTCCAGTAGTTCTCTCTCTCTCTTGAACTGGGGAGCTCAGAACTGGACACAGTTCTCCAGATGTAGCCTCACTAAGGCAGAACCTCACTTAAACTGCTGACTGCACTCTTCTTCATGCACCCTGCAATCTTATCTTGGCACGGGCACCTGAGAGTCGAAGGGAGCTGAGCAATGCTGAGTCCTGATTTACTCTCTGCACCTTTTCCCTGGATGCAACTCGGCCTCATTGTGCTCCCCAAGTAGCACAAGGGATCACCAGGGTACAGAAGAAGAGCCAAGCTCAGAGAAGGCTCTGCACCTACCAGCACTGAGGGGTCATCTAGCTGAAAGTTATCATCGGGGACTCCTGAGCTGTTCAGGCTGTTTGTGTGAGCTAGAGTTGCCCAGAGGCAGGGCAGGGTGGAGACATCACCATGGCGTTGCCTCGGTCACCTTTCCTGGTTGCAATGGATGGTTTATGGAGTACCATCACCCAAAGCAGCAGCAGCAGGGTGCTGTGACACACACCCTCAAGCCAGCAACAGCAGTGCCTACACCCATCACACCCCAGCACCACATCCCACCAAAGTCTGGGGCTTCCTTGCAGCACCTCTCACCACCTTTACCTCAAGAACATCCTTACAAGACGTACAAGTACCTACCCTTTGTAGGGGGGAAAAAGCATTGATTTTAACAAATGTTTTACTTCTCTTTCAAAGGAGAACATCTGGGAAAACAACACAATTTGTTGCTTTTCTAAACCAATTAAAAATGGGCCAACTTTCAACCGTGCTCAGCAGAATAATCCTCAATCTGATGGAAAACAAAATTTACCGACCAGAAACGCACAAGGAGATTTTAAGCCCTACCAATGCCATTTGTGAGGTGAGAATGAGTCACAGCTTTTCTCAAGCCTCTCAATGACATGAAGTTTTCACAGCATGAATGGCCTGAAGCTTCCACCTGCAGAACCTAAGCTTTTACTGACCAGCAGCTACCAGCACAAGATGCTGGAACAGCAAAAGATGGCAAATGACTTACAGGTTTTGACTTGATGAATCCGAGGCTGAGATACAGAGATAGGTCATGTCCTGCAAGACAAGGATGATCACGCTGGTAAGTTACCTCCATGAAACACAAAATCCCCCATTTCTGTCTTTTCTCTCTCCCCAGCTGACTCTTTGGTGAGGGAAAAAACATATTCCACTTTTGAATACCATGCTGGGTCACATCCGTCCCACCTTGGGATTATTTCACTCTTAATTCCCAGTGTAGAGGCCACGCTATGGAGAACGATCCTCAGGACCTCCCTAAAACTGAGCCACCCCTTTCCTGGGGCACCAAGCAGCAAGCCTTGTCAGGAAGATGTGTGAGAACAGGCACTGATGAAGTCACTCTCATCAAGGAGTTATTTCCTCCTGGTCCTTTTAATACACAATAAATCATCCTGCAGCATGTTGGTGTAGATCAGATTACTTTCCTTTCTCTAAAATGTTGCTTCCTTGATCCTCCCTGTTCTGAGCTAAAATTAGATCCTCTTCATTTAATTTTTGTTTTGTTTTGATTTTCCTTTCCTCAGTGAAATGGGGGGAAATCCTGCCAGCCACAGCTGAAATCCAGCACCAGAGACTGCCCCATCTCCACCAGCTCCCCTATGCCATTGTTGATGCCAAACAGTTCCCCCAGAGTGATGCAACCCAAACCCATGGTCCACCCTTTTTTTCACTCCAGCCTAGGGCAAACCAGGAGGCTGGGAAAAGTCCATTATTTAAGGAGGGAATGGACAGAGTGGGATGGCCACAGGGATATTCCCATGCTGGAAAGTCCCACATTGTGTGGATGAGTGCAGACAGGCTTTCCCATGCATGACTTCTCCATCCCATTCATCCTTCCCAGTCCCTCCTTGACATCCTGCAGCTTTTCATGGGATGGGGACAAGGTGCTGCAGCCATGTGGCACTTGCCAACTCCCCATGGCATGCCAGCCAGCTGCTCCCCACCCAGAGGAACTGCTGGAAAGGCTGGGGCAGAGCGGGAAACGGAGCCAGCAGGTTCCTCATCCACGTCCCCAACCAAACCACAGCTCCCTGGCACACAGGGATGGTTGAAGGAAACCATGCACCAAGCAAGGGCACTATGAGTGGCAAACAAACACCAGCAGGTTTTGTGGGATGAGCCATGATGGGCTGTGGCATCCCAAAATCTGGCTGCATCACGTCATGCCTGCCAATGGCCCAACCTCCCTGTGGCAAGGAGAAGCAGCCTGCCAGCAAAGCCACCATGTCAACCAGTGGAGCAGCCAAAGTGACCTCACTCCTCCCCAAACCCTTACTCACACTCCGATCCTGAATTAACTGCCAACAGCTTCCCCTTCCCCATGGACCCAGGTGTCCCCATCCCACCTCGGGGATCTGGGCCACACATGGGAACGGTGCTGGGGTTTGCGGTTCCCAACCCAGGGCCGTGATTGACACATTGCTCAACCCACCATGCCTTTCCGGTTCCCCTTTCCACCAGCCCAGAGCCTTGCTCCGTGTTGTAAGCTCACTGTGTGGTTTGCTACCCGCCTGGCCGTGCCTCAAATCATTCCAGCCTCAGCTGCCGCCCTTTCTCCAGCCAGCAGCCGTTTCTCTGCACCGCTTTTGTGCAGCCTCCTTCCTTCTCCATGTTACTCAATGTCTTAGTGGGGAAGAGTCTCGATTTGGTGCTTCCCTGCCCATCATAGACCCAAAGGATTAGGGATCCAAGCAGCCCACTTCACCTCCTGGGATGTGGGAGCTGGCAGCGGATCGAATGCCTGGAGGAAGTGCAAGCTGCATGTGGCCATTGGCTGCAAGATGGGCAGCATGATCAGGTTCTGCTCTTCACTGGGTTAAGAACTGGCTGGATGGTTGAGCCCCAAGAGTTATGTGAAGAATGTTAAATGCAATTAGTGGCCAGTCACAAGTGGGGCTCCCCAGGGCTCAGTATAGGGACCTGTCCTCTTTAATATCTTCAGCAATGATCTGGGTGAGGGCAATAGAGGGACCCTCAGAGAATTTGCAGTTAACAGCAAGTTAGGCAGGAATGTTGATCTGCTAGAGAGTAGAGAGGATTTACAGAGGGATGTGTGCAAGCTGGGTCGATGGGCCAAGGTTAGCAGAGTGACGTTCAACAAAGCCAAGTGCTGGGTCCTGCACTTGGGTCACAACAACCCCATGAATGCTCCAGGCTTGGGGCAGAGCAGCTGGAAAGTGCCAGGTGGAAAAGGACCTGGGAGTGTTCATCAACAGCTGCTGAAGATGAGCCAGTTCCTGCCCAGGTGGCCAAGAAGGCCAACTGCATCCTGGCTTGGAACAGCAATAGAGTCACCAGCAGCACCAAAGCAGTGACTGTCCTGTGTTGCAAGAGAGGCATTGAGGTGCTGGACCATGTCCAGTCTCATGAGGAACAGCTGAGGTTGCTGGGGTGGTTCAGCCTGGAGAAAAGGAGGCTGAGGGGAGACCTTCTGGCTCTCTATAACTCCCTGAAAGGAGGTTGCAGTCAGGTGCAAGGAACCAAGGAACAAGAGACAGAACAACAGGAAACAGCCTTGCACCAGCAGAGGTTTAGGT